>JAHPZR010051186.1:5000-17831 GCA_019787425.1 Platygyra sinensis | reverse complement strand
GCTAAGGGCAGGAGCGGGGACTCCCATATAAGGGGCTGGAGGGGGGCAACTCCCATATTAGGGGCCAGAGGAAGGACTCCAATATACATGTAAGAAGGACTGTGGTGGAGTGTTCGTCCTTGAGCATCCTACGTCCTGTGTTGTCATCATCACCATTATTATCATTTGTCCTGTCTCTCTTGTGGGAGAATAGGGCCATTAATTAGTCTCCTCCAATCTGCTCTGTCTCTCGCAGCGGCAACAGCTTCATATCAAATGGCAAAAACCATCTTCCCAAGTGATAAAGTTGTCACCTGGAGTTTGGCAGGTCGTCGTGCTTGATCTAGTTTAGTTTGTCCTCAACAAGTCTCTGTTTTTTTTTACGGTGTAGGGTGACTAGCCCTACGACCAACTCCAATGGAGATGTTTGGTGTGCTATGGGGATTTTACTTCCCCTAGCAGTTGCCTTGTTAGGCTGACAGGTACTACCCCTGGTTTTTGCTTGGATTTTTCCTTCACCTAGGTACGCTGCTTCCCACGGCTAGAGAGCCCCATACGCCCTACCGCCGTTCTGTATCGTAGTTCCTAATAATTACGTTATATGTATACAACATGACTGGCTGGTACAAGTTGGTTTACCACAAACTTACCAAATAATCTCCATCTGGACTGATGGCGAGGCACCACACTTCTGCATGATGACCCTGTAAAAAAAAGCAAGAATGCTTTAAAAACCGAGTGAAGATATTTTTCCCCGACGCTGTAGTAGACACAAGGCCGTTGCCGTCGTGGTTTTCTTAAAACACGAGATATCGAAGCAGAGTCAATCGCACACTTTTGACGCGGTTACAGCATCTCTCTCACTTATTACTCAAGACTGTCTTGCAACTTACAGTATTTCTCTTAAATTGCAGCAAATGAATTGCACAGAAATATCATCAAGCGAACAGTATCGAAATAATAGTCTGTTTGCTTTAAACGCAAATCACAACAAACACAAATTGACCATGAAGCAAAGCTATACCTGAAGAGTGGTTATGTGCTCAAATTTATCAGCATCCCAGTATTTCACAGTCTTGTCTTTACTGACTGAGAAAAAGTAGTGGGTCTTCGGCACAAACTGCAGAAAGAATAAAGCACAGCGCTAAGTAATAATCAAGTCACTCGGTAAATACGGTACGTTGGTTGCTTTGTGGCAAACCAACATAAAAGATGATAAAACCTTGCACATGCTGTTGCACAGGTTGTTGGTTTGGCTTAAGGTAATTCCCTTGAAATTGTTCTACTATCAAACTTTTTTTGAAACTTGGTGTAATGAACATTCATGATATGAACATTATAAAAATGCAATAAAAAAATGGGGTCACCGGGCTTGTTTACGCGTCAGCAGGCTCTTAAAATGGGGTATTTTTACTGGTTGCGCGTTAAAAGTTCGAATCACCTTCATACAGAATTAAATCTTGGTTACTTGAAAGACACAAAATTTTGTCTTGAAAGTAAAGCTTCATTTATTGACATAAGCAGTATTGCTTCATTTAAGCCGTTTCTGATTGACTGGTTACGGTGATATTGCACTTTTTCGGACAGTTTCGTGGCTAACTTGAAGTCCTTGCCTTGGCCAAAATACACTCAGTTGGGAACTATTTTCCAAAAATAATTCATGTTCTACTATCAAACTTTTTTTCCCCTTCAAATATGTTATTCATTAGACTATTCTTAGCAAATACCTGAAATAAAAATCGGGGGTCACCGTGCTCGTTTAAGAGATAAGGAGAATTTATTGCGTTATCGAGCTTAGTTTGAGGGAAATCTCTTACGTTTTGCACGTGCACGCGCTCGTGTGCGCGCGCTGATGACGCGAAAATCGTGCGCAGTAGGGATGCGCAATGCAATACTAAGGAATTACCTTAACCGCGCGCTCCAGTCATGGTTTAGGATGGAATACGAGTAGTCCCTCTCTCACTTAGTCCGTTACGCGACTTTGTAAATAAACCGCGAAGTTAAAATGGCCGCGTGAAATACTGGGGACGCGGCGTGCTTCTTCCCCAGTATTTCACGCGGCCATGTTTTCATCGCAGTTTTCTTTCGCGTCATGCTTGATGGACTAAGCGAAAGGGGGACTATTCTCGAAGTCTAGTTTTAGGAATGTTCAAACAAAGTACAACAGCTATCTGCATACCTGCAAACCCATAATGCTGAAAGAAAATAAACAGAGAAACAAACGTCACCATAGTATAAATAACAAAACTAGTTAATATATAATTAAAAAAAGTGAAAGGATCTGGCTTCGATGAAAATGTGTATTTCAAGATTTTAAGAGAAAGTACAGACACAAAGAGGTACGACCATAAGGATAGGTTATAAGGATAGGATAAGTCTGCATACGAGCCAAGTGGCCCATTAGGCCGGAGCTTATCCTGGTTTCTGTAGCATGAAGCGACTGAGAGTATTTCTACTCCCCCCTGGATGGGATACTTGTCCATCGCAGGATTACCCCCCAGCATTGAATTCGCCGGTACCCATTTTTGGAGAGAGGCACTGTGAGAGTAAAGTGTCTTGAACATAACGCAATGTCCCCGGCCATGGCTTGAACCAAAGGGAATTTTTTTAGAGGTGTACATGACTGAGCCCCTAGCACTAACATTCAATCTGTCTATTACTACTACACAAAAATAGCTCACTCCATGTTTATCACGAGTAACATCTTTTTTTTGCACAGAAAGCCATTCCCATTTACCTCAAAGCCTTCAGCTAAAACAAACTGGCCACTATATAAAAGTCACCCCTAATTTATCACATAGCTATACGATGTTCTACAAACCTGTCATCGTGTCCAAATATCGATTTGTGACAGTCACCATAATCTAAACCCCAAATCTTAATGTTCTTGTCAGCTGATCCGGTGATAATCAAACTACTATCCTGGCAAGATGAAGCGACAACATTTATTTACTCAATTAACTTAAATGGAGTGAATTTGAAAACGGTCGTGGAAAGTTAAAGTTGCGTAATTTGAACACTTTCGCTGATTTATTCCATCTACACTTAGTTATTAAGATAATTAAGGTGGCTGAACACAGTTTTTGATACCTCTGTTTCATTTACCTTTGCTTCTAAAACCCTTGATCCTTTGGTCGCCAAAAATGGCAGCAAGCAAGTTAACAACACAAACTTCAACTTTTTGATAATTAAACTGTCGTATGTGTCGTTGCCATGGCAACATGATTAATTATAAACAGGCGTTTAAAATTGGTTTTGTTTATTTGCAGAAAATCTAGTCATTAGATTTTCTTTATAATTTGCATGCAACAAGCTCGTAACGATACTCACATGTTAGCACTATTTTAATAATAATTTAACAAACAGATCTTTAATTATCCCTCGTTGAAGGTTCACTGGCATATCTTGAATTTCTTTGTTAAATTTTAATTTTTTGAATCCTCCAGTTACTTATTTCCTAAAGTATTTTCGCTCTAAATTTCGTGAAATTCTAATGAGTGGTTCTCGAGAAGTAGGCGTATCTCCGAAAGTCAATTTTTCACTCAATCGCAATTTTTTTCGACTTACTACGCATGCGCTGCATTTAACTGGGTTCCATCGGTAACAAACAAAAGCTGAGAATATTGCTGGTTTCTTTGCATCGTTACTTTTTCTAACATACCTCTGTAATAAAAGAGTAAAACCATCAATACAGTGTTCATTTGTGAAGAAAAAATACAGACAGCGCGGACATTGAGCAAATAAAATGATCGCTGTATTGATGCCATGCTTGTTTTTATGCAATACTTGTGCGCGCGCTGAATTGCGTTAGCATGAGCGCGCGCGAAAACTGTGTTCGGCCACCTTAAGTTCGGAACTTAAATGTAATGACAGATGAACCCGCAGGTAGTCCTATCATCAACCTGATATTTGAATAAATGGCCATTCTGTGGATAGAGTCAGAACCCACAGATACCTAGGGGTAGAAATTGATGATACTTTAACGTGGCATTCTCAGATTGATCAGATTGTTAAAAAAGTATCAGCTGGCCTGGCAATTCTAAAACGGGCCAGGGCCCTAGTACCACGAGATACCTTAATTAACATGTACAATGCCCTGGTTGTTCCATATTTCGACTATTGTAGCCCAGTATGGGGTTGTATCGGAAAATGCCAATCTGAGAGACTCCAGAAGCTACAAAATAGGGCTGCTCGTATAATAACCAATTCTGATTATATGACGCCATCTTCTTGTCTATTACATGACCTTGGCTGGGATACACTTGAAGAAAGGCGTACTAAACAGCTAGCGATAACTATGTACAAGGTGGTCAATGATCACTTTCCATTTCGCCTCCATAACCTTTTTCAAACAACATCGCAAGTTCATACCTACAATTTGAGGAGCTCGGCTCATAATCTCTTTATTCCCAGACCACTCTCTGAGGCCGGAAAACGTAGCCTGCACTATCGAGGTGCTACACTATGGAACAGCCTCTCAACTACTAGCAAAACCCAGACCAATATTAGTGATTTCAAAAAATCTCTGCTGACATAGTAATTGTATGACAAGTTGTAGTAGTTGTTTCCCGCTTTAGTATTTTGCTATCAGTATATAGTACTAGAATTAATATTAGCATAACTTGTTTATTTGTTTTAGTAGAAATAGTGCTCGTTTTAGATTACTTATGAATGGTTATTTAATATTTTAAGTTACACACGGCTCGATGGAAGAGCATATTTTATATGAAATTGATACCGTGTATAAATAAAGCTTATGTATGTATGTATGTATCTAACAGATCAAGCCTATAGACTACCATTTTCTCTTAAGTCGGTTTTGCACAAAAGCAGAGCCGCCCTTACCCTGCGTAGCTTGGCGGTTTCTAAGCAATTTGAGCGCCCTAGGAAAGCGGGGAAGCCGCGATAACCTCCCCTTCTCCTGTATTTGCCCTCGTTCCAATTATCGCGCGGCAAAACTTCGCAAAATGCATTTCTTTATAGCAACTTTTGCTAAAGTTCCATCTGGCAGGTTATTCCATACTTACTGAGGAGATGTCCAGGGTCATAACAGGGAGTTTATGTCCATATAGTGACAGAAAGAACTATAAAGTAGAGAGATAGACAGTGTTAAATTTTTGCTCAAATTACTTTGGCAAAACACAGGGCAATTGCAATGCAGTACACTATGGCTACTCAAGCTAAATGCATACTGTATAGTATAATTCATCATATGACACATGTAATCTTTGACTAACATGTTGTACTGTTTAAGAAATGAAAAGACTACTGATCTAGAACCAATTACCAACTACCTAAAATCTCCCACCACATGTAAAATAGTCTCAAAATGAATATTGCCTACGCTATACTAAGCTAGACTAACCTTCAGTGTGTCGGCAAAGAAAATCTTGACTGTACAATCAAGAAGACTAACAGCAAGCAATCTTTGATTAGGGCTGAAACAGAAGCATACATGTAACATCAGTTCCACATCCATCCCTACCAAAAATATGATCCGCAGTTTCACAGGTTAACATCAAGTTTGAATAAAATTCACTTTCTTTCAAAGATAAAACGGATACTCTCTGAAGTCCATAAAAATGGTTAAGAAATAACTTTTTCTTAAACAGTGGCAACTTTAAACTAAGCTTCAAATACACCAGATTAAAAAAAAAAAAGGAAAAAAAGACCTTTATTTACCCTCGGCAGTGTTTATAGCACAAATGCTAGTGGGGCCAAGCAAATAACTGAAAGAAAATAATTCAAACTGAACATAACATTGTTAAAGGGGCTCAGTCACGTTTGAAAAGCTTAGCAAAACTTTTCAAATTCGTTGTTTGCAATCCGCGTCAATCTTCTCCATCCTTAACCATCCTTGTTCCTTTATGGTTTATTATCGTTCCTTTGATGTTTTTCCATCTTTACAAAGTGTTATTTTTAGGTTTCCTTCAATTTAACGGTTATTTTTTTCGATGTTCAAAATAACTCAAGATGCCGTGACTGAGCCCCTTTAAGAATCTCAACTGGCCGGAGGCAAACCAGTTGGCCATTTACAAGCGTGGTCGAGAATTTGAACTCGGGGCTACCGAGAAACAAATCCAGGTAGTGGCCAGAGCGGGACTCGAACCCGGGACCACCGGATTGCGAGTCCGACACGCTGACCACTCGGCCACACTGCCTCCAGAATAGATGCTGTACACGAGGCCACTCAGAAAAATAAACCCTTAGACTATACCTGTACTTAACACACAGAACTTCCTCCTTCAGTTTTAATGTCTGAACATGAGTGACGCTCAGTCTTTACTGTTGGAACAATCACATAGTTAAATGGCTAAAATGTAGCTGCCATTTTATTAATTATGAGATAAATAAATAACAAATCAGTAATTAAGAAGTAATTAACAAACTGTATATATTAAAATGTATGTAGTTTCTAACCTAACTTGAGAGTGCTGGGCATCTGACACCAGCTCAAACTCCCAAAACTTTACAGTGGAGTCTCCACTTCCAGACACAAAGCCACGCTGCAAGAAAGAACAACAACAAAGAATGAAAAAAGTTCAAGTACAAGTCTCCGGCACAATTTCAAGAACACACTGTTAGATGTTAGGATAACAAAGACACAATACACTTCCACAGATTCTGCATATCCTGTTTTCAATGCCAGTATGTGTAAATGAACAGATGCACACTTTCTGTGTTTTCTCCAGAGAGTAGATATAGAAGGTTTCACGGTCGTGGACGCCATCTTGGTAGTGGCGCAAACGCGGCAAAATTTACGGTGAATGAATGGGAAAAATCGTGATTTTGATGCTCGATAACTCAAGGTTGATATTCTGAAATTTCTGTGAATTGCAAACTAAAGATATTAGCTAAAAGAGTTAACCGATTAAATCTGAAGAGCATCGGTTTGCTGAGAAGCGAGAAATCGTCTTTTTAGTCTTTCGTACAAATTCTTCTAAATTTTCCCGCGAATGGCGACTCCATTTTACAGACAAATATATGAGAAATAAGAATTGAAATATGCGGCTTTCTTTGTAAGAGTACAATTCTCAAATTTCATCGGTTACCTCTTTAAGCTAGCATTTTTAGTTTGTAATTCATAGAAACTGTAGAATGTCAAACTTCCTCGAGTTATCGAGCATCAAAATCACGATTTTTTCCATACATTCACTGTAAATTTTGCTGCGTTTGCCCCACTACCAAGATGACGTCCGCGACCGTGAAACCTTCTATCTGGGATCGTCGTGGATAGAGAAGGCATCTGTGGTCAGGTGTTGATCAATGTACCTCAATCCATACCCTCTTAAGGACGGTGCCTACTAATTCAAAGGTATTTTTGCGCGATTCACTGAATATGCGGGAAAAGCAAATCATAACGAGTGCTATTGAAATCCGAAAAGAAAATTGGGGGTTACCACGCATTTTTCGAAGATAATTAATCAGCAATATTTGTAAAAAGCTTTAAAATACAAAGCAATGTATGGCGTTTTTTTCCCAATTGAAGCTTAATTATCTCTGAAAAATGCATGGTTACCCCCAATTTTCTTTTTGGATACCAAGAGCACTTGCTAAGTTCTACTTTCTCCGCATAGTTTTAAACCGCGCAAAAATATCCCTGTATTATAAGCACCACCCATAGGAAATCCGAGTATCTCGAGATGCGCAGACCGTATGCGCAATAACAATAGTAGGCACCGTCCTTAACAGAGTAAGAGAAAAATTTGGAAATCCACTTGTCCATTGGACAACCATCATAGAGAATTTGGTTGTCCGAGACCCAAAAGTGCTTGTCCAAAAAGATTTGTTCAAACTCTATTTAAAAATAAAATCAATTCAACATGTGGCTTTTGGTATATTTTAATTTATAGCAATGTTAACTGTGAACTATTTACAAGGCTACAAATGTTATTAAGGATAAAAAGCCGAATATTTTCGACTTTATTACAAGTAACTCACATTATACCCTGCAGATACGATAACTTAATTGACTCAAAAACATTCAGGCGTTCTTTTTTTTTAATGACATTTTAAGCCTTGTAATTAATTGTTTCTTCTAAACCTAAAGCGAATATCATACACATCGAACTTGCGGGGCACAAAATAGCTTGCTCAGTTGATTCTTTGCTTGATTCTTTGGTTGAACTGGTTTGGGGGGCAAGCAAACAGTGTGGACTGACGCTTTCGAGATTCCACCATTATTGACTTGAATTTAGAGCCTGGGGATTAGTCTGGGAACAGGCCTGGTTACTAAGGCCAGATGAGGTCACCGAAACAATGAATGGCAGCCTATGAATGGCTGTAGAATAGCAAAATTTATAGGAATCTTTACACTTATTTTGTTAAGTTAAAGGTTTGCTGTTTAAATTACTGTTATATTTCAATTCTACTGCAACTTGAAGTAAATTTCCCTCTGTTTCTGTAGTTGTTTAGAGATGTGCTTGTCCCACGGACAAGTCATGTTTAAGATTTGCTTGTCCGAAATAAATTTCTACTTGTCCCGGACAATCGGACATAGGTTTTGGCGCACCCTGCCTCTATCGACCCTCAATCAACTCAACTCAATCAACAATTGATACTTGATGGACACCTCTGAAATCGACATTTGGTCAACACTTGGGGTGCTTTTCTTTAAGAAAATCTAAGATTGGATTCTTAAATCCTAAAGAATCCGGAAATGGATTTTGCGTTTCTTTATTAAACAGATCAATCCAACGGATCTTTCGGATCATGGTGCGGATCATTAACAAGAGGTGCGTCAATGGCACCAAAGAATACACTATGGAAGTGGATTCTTCGGTTCCCTTGACGCATCATGATCCGACAGATCTTGGATTGATCTGTCTAGTTAAGAAACGCAAAATCCGTTTTCGGATTCTTTCGGATTTAAGAATCCAACCTTGGGTTTCCTTAAGGAAACACACCCTTGATCAACTTGACAGTTGGTCGAGAGTCAACTAATTGTCCATGCATTGATATGATATACAGTCAACTCTCTCATAGCGACCACTTCTCGTAAGCGACCACCTCCCTTAAGTGACCACTTTGAAAATAACCATTCTGTTTCTCAGTCGAATACTTTTCCAAAAGCTCTCTCGTAACCGACCGCTAATCATATCTCTTAAGTTTCTTAAGGGGGGAGAAAACTACAAATCTGTTGCTAAGGGAATCTCAAAACCTCCTTTTTTTGGCTCCTGAAGTCCAGTGGGCATCGAAGTAAACCGTGTTTGTTCGGTTCACGTTTCCTTCACGCCCATATTTGGTATGTCACGTGACCACAATAGAGAACGTCTAAAAACTCAGACTGAGTGGATTGTTTTCGAAACATAACAATACGTTTTGTTAAAACACAGCATTATCTACAACTTGTAGTATGCATTTGAGGAAATGTACAATATTTCGAAAATTACAGATCTTTAAGAGGCTATAAAAGCACTTATTTGTATAATATTTGTTTGTTACGCGCATTTGATCATATTCACATGGAATTTGCGCGATATAAGTGTTAATTATTATTATCGTTAGAAAATCTTTCCTCGTAAGTAACAAAAGTTCAGTTTTTAATAACGCTAACCAGACTGATGACAAATATTAACGGTTTACATACAAAGAAGAAGTAAACACGAGTCAGATTGCTTTCAGACTGTCAAATTGTTTCTCAGGACACCATTTTTCAGGTGTATTTAACAAATTGCCCGTCTTTTTCGCTTAATAAGCAATTTTGACATGTCAAGTTTGATTATTTAATTGATTATTATTTTTAAAAAGTCCTTAAACATGGGACTTTCGATTAATAAGCAAAAATTGATCAACCAAGAGTGTCACACAACAATTGTCACACTAAGTTCGTCCGCCATTAAGGAAAAAAAAATCTACTGTGACAACAAAAACGCAACAGAGAAATCATTATATTAAAAGGTTACAAAATACAAGTCTTGACTAGTCAACCCTTCACTGACAGCCATGAATTAAGCGATGACTTTCCTTTTATCGAGAGATATTTTTGTGCAAGTTTGTCTTCGCGTCACGATCGAACGGCGGCCGATAATACCGTGAACGAACTGCCTTTTCGATGTTCAAGTTTTGAAACGAAAGTGAACCCTGTTCAGTCGAATTATAACATCGGCAGAGCAAATAAGTAAGCTTTTAAATACAGAAAGGATGGGAGATTTCATTGGACAATGTCTATCCGCAGGTTTCTACAGACTGAATCTATTATTTCGGACATTTCGAATTACACTTATTCACAGCGCGGGTCAATTTGTCAATTAGATTTAATACCACGGCCAGAAATTTGCACTTTTTGTGCTTGGGGGGGAGGGGGGTACTCCCTATAATGGCCTATACGGGGAGGCTCCGCCCGAAAGGGGGACCTTTTTCAGGCTTCAGGTAAATGAAAGGGTAGGGATTTCACAAGTTGAGGTATATAAAAGGGTAGGGAAATCGGTCATTTAGGTATTTAAAAGGGCCTTTAATCATAAAATTTCGAATAGACGCTCCTTATGGCTGTATCAGTTTATTTATTAAGCACTACATGAAAATGAGAACAAGACTTCCTAAAGTAGGTATGTGGAAGGGGTACCTATTTTCAATGAAAGGTAAGTAAAAGGGGTACCTTTTCTGCCAAAATAGTATATGAAAGGGTAAGGGGTCGGACCTCGGGGCGGAGCCTCCCCGTATTAAAATTTGTTAAGTACCCCCACCCCCCCCCCCCCCGGGTTTTCGTGTTACTGTTGAAAGTTTAGGCTGAATGTGCACATAACACAGCGAGGAAGTTCTTCTGAATAAATGAAGCTTTAGACAGTAGAGTGGACGATGACTTAAAACATATAGTTTTAAATCAATTTTTCTCAAGCAATAAATTATATCCGTCCGGGAAATCCGATATCAGCTTCCATCATACAAAGAACGATTGCGAAAAAAAAAAATCGTTTTATCCGATTCCCTTCAACTGAAGACCACAGGAAATTGAAAGAGTGAGATAATTACTTGGTTATTAGGGTAAGATAACTAGGTGCGACATCATGACTAGCAGATCCTAAATCATTTCATTTCAATGCGTATACGTAAAAAGACTGATAGTACCACAAATTAGAAGCCGTTGAATTTGAACTTTATTAACAAAAACGTCCCAGAAAGATCTGAGGAAGACAGTGTTCCATTTCTGCAAGAAAAAGAAAAAAACAGGATGTTATTGCTACATATTCTGATTACTGTTATTTTTTTGAGCTGCAATCAGTCTGTGGTAATTTAGAAACCTTTTAACGGGAGAATTACTTTTCAGCTATTTGTAGCTGATTTCGGGGGTTGACATTGTAAAAGCGTACAACTAAATGCTACTTTGACACTATGGGTTGTTCAAAACAAGACCTGTCGCGCCATTAATTAGTTTCCTCACGGCTTGATAGAAAACGGGGGCCGGGGAGGGGGCAGGCTGAGGTCCCTGGCTAGGGGGTTCCGGGAGCTGTGGAAAAAACGTGGACGATATCACGTCACACTGCTGTCAAAAATAGTAATAGTTAATAGTAAATACCCTACAATAGTTACCATTTCCTGACTCTCGCAGGTTGCTCTGTTTAGTTTTCCCATTTTGTGTTCCAGCTTTTCGTTTTTTATCGTTGTAATCTTAAATTGAATGGTAAGAACAAGGACAAAACTAATTAATCAACCAACATGCCCCAGGTTACAGGATGAGTTACTACGCGGGACAAGTGGTTGCTTAAATACTGAAAATAATTGATAATAAAAAGCAAGAAGAATTTATTGAAACAGAGATATATTATATAGATTGTATATACTGTAGGTATAATTTCAAAGGTTGTTACAGCAGTGGTGAACCGTTCTTGACGTATATTTCTACATAGATCTTGGAACACTGTAGACTGTTCACAGTCCCCTATTTTTCCGTGAGATCGTAGATGTTGATCGTTCAGTTCGACCGGCCGCCATCGTGGTCTGTTGATGCGAGCGAAACTGGGGAGAGCACAAAATGCCCTTGGGTAAGGGTGGTGGGGCTAATAGCGTGGGGTGAGGTGGGGTGAGGTGCCTTCCACCACCCCTACCCACGGGCATTTTTTATCCACATCTGGGATCGCACGGAAAAATAAGGGACTGTGAACAGTCTAGGAACACTGTTGAGATTTGATAATTCATTCTCAAACTCATTAATAATTCATAAGTTTGATAGAAAATAGAAAATGGCTAAATCCGTCACGTGCATGAGTTTTGAAACCCAATGAAAACCTACATGAAAACCACGCGTGTTTTGGATATCGTATCCAAACCACACGTTGCTTTCATCTGATTCCTTATTGGATATCAAGATTCATGCAACAAAACAAAAGAAATTAAGCATAAGAACAGAATTTAAAAAAATTAGCATCCTTGGGAACTTGCATTTTAATAAAATAATTTTAACAATAAAACTCATGAAATTGGAAATTAAAACTGTTTTAAATACACATAGCGTCCGATACTAAATACCTTTCCATAAACAGTTTTCGGTGGATATCTCTTTACATACGTTTTGCTCCAATTCAACGACAAATTTTCTTTGCCAACAATTCAGACTCAAGCACAACGATTTCCTTAATATGTAAGTCCAGCGATTTGAAACCTAATGTAAATCAGGTAATATCTGAACGAACCTCCCGAAGGAATGGATATTTTTACCCGAGTAATTCGCTATTCGTTAAAATAGTTTACGCGTATTTGTTTTATACCTTGATAACGGGGAATACGACTTTCTTGACTTAATTCTCTTCTTCGTAAACCATTTTTGGCTCCTACACCGTGCCACTCCTTCCTCGCTCGTGGTTGGACGCTAATGAATCATGCATACAAACGCGTTCTTTCGGAAAAGGGGAAATA
>JAHPZR010051185.1:20000-26459 GCA_019787425.1 Platygyra sinensis | reverse complement strand
AGGGTTATGAATAAAGCTCTCAAAATTGTACATCTAAAATCACATCTCGGTCTGAATATCCCAATAAAGTTAAATGAAACCTTAATCGACTCATGCATGGTGTTTTTTTCGCCTTCCTGGCCGTCTAAAGCGTCTTTTTTGGTCGGTTACGGTTACATGTACATTTGGTGTGTAAGACAAGAGAGGGAGACAAGGCTTGCAACTTAGCGGCCGTCAGCCGCGACCTCCTCCACTTTAAACTGGAATTAACGCAAAAATACTGAAAATCTCACCTGAATGGCGCGGAAAGCCAAGCGCTGACTGTAGATTTGAAACGGCCTACATTTCTTGAATTCCTTTGGTCGCTGAGTTTGTGCATCGGATCATATCGAGAAGCTGTATTTGTGACTTCTGCATCGATTTTCTCGGAAACTGTTGGAGGAAAGAAGCTCAAATGCGGCGAAGAGATAGAAAAAAAAAACTCATCTATTAGATCCGTCGCCATTCAGGTGATATTTTCAGTATTTTCGCGTTAATTCCAGTTTAAAGTGGAGGAGGTCCCGGCTGACGGCCACTAAGTTGCAAGCCTTGTCTCCCTCTCTTGTCTTACATGTAACCGTAACCGACCAAAGGAAATTTCGCTATAAGACGCTTAAGGCGGTCCAGGAAGGCGAAAAAACACCATGCATGAGTCGATTAAGGTTTCATTTAACTTTACTGGGATATTCAGACCGAGATGTGATTTAGATGTGCAATTTTCAGAGCTTTATTCATAACCCTCTATATTAAGGAGGCTCGTGGGGGTTTTTAGCTGCACGCGCGTGCACAATCTACACTGTACACACGCCATTACTAAGATGCACGCGTCAGCGGAATGAATCAAAATCAGAGAGAGAAGAGTAGAGAATATAGATCTTGTAACACGTTAATGCAAATGCGAACGGTAAAGCTCTCCCAATTGGTTTTGGTTACTTTTCTTGTAACCCGTAAACGATCGTAAGGAAAAAAATATCTCCTTGTTACAAAGAATACACCCGGATGGAAGCCGGTCGTTTCGCACGCGCAGGAACTCGATTGAGCGCGCGTGAACAACTTCGCGCATGCGTAAAGTGGGATCTAGGCGACCGTGACTGTTTCATAATTTCCAACTTCGTGGGCTAATATTTTTGCTTCCAGTCGGTGAATTTTTTTCAAAATTTTGGTGACAACTAAGATCAATCGGATACGTATATATACCAATTTTTAAAAAATTCTGTAGGTGAGAAAATAATTTAAAAAGCAATAGTCGAAAATTAGGTTTTTACTATCTTCTGTCCTGCAGAATTTTTTTAAAGTTACATATTTTGACGATCATTCCTGATAACATGTAATATGGGAGTTTGAGAAGATTTCACCGACCCGTTCTCTTAATAACACGATAGCTTTCGATTTTGGGGGTGCAACTGAATGCGTTATATCGTTGCCATGGTAACAGGTTTTCCGGAAAAAATAAGATGTAATGATTCTATGACGTTTCATTTATGTCTGTGGTAAATTTCACACTGGTACCATAAACCAAACTGTAACTGGAAAAGAATTTGTAAAACTAGTCTGGAGAAAATGATAACTATTTCGAGCCACCTTAAACCACGAAAACGTACAGTGGTCTGCCTGTGCGCAAACTGGCAAACACTTACAACGCCAAATTTTTCACTTATACTAGCGCAGTAACCATCATTCATAAATGGACTAGAGCATGCAGAATATGTGCACGTGCACTTGATCTATTAAACAATTTTACGATAACTGCAGAGATTCACGCGCGCTCATTGGTTAAATTTTATTGTCCATATGCGGACAGACACATCAGCGAGGGAGAGAGGGCAAGTCAACAATTGTTATCGTAAAAAACAAATTGATGTCAGTTTTTAATGCTTCTGTCCTTTTATTGGCAATGAATTTCGTCATAACATTGTCAAAGTAGTCTGCAGATCCACAGTTACTTTGACAATGTTATGACGAAATTCATGATCAATAACAGGACAGACGCATAAAAAACTGACGTCAATAGCGAAGCGCGCGAAGTCTAAAAATAGATTACATCACCAGAGACCCCCCACATGACTCAGACAAGAATTACAGTCCGATAGAAGGTTTTGTATGAGCGCGTTGACTTCTCGACCAGAAAATCAGGCAAAAAAGGAAAGATTGGTGGTCGAGGTTTTTGGATAGCTTAAATAATGTTAAAAAGCGAACACTGCTGCTGTGGGTAATGTAAAATAGATTCCGAGATGTCCAGAAAAGAGGATAAATGTCACAAATTGAACGAGGGTCTTACAAAGCCGCAGTGACAGGCAGACGAGATCCCAAAACCTGCAGGAATCGCAAGTCGAGAAGTTTTAGCGCGGCGGTTGCGAATAGCCGATCAATGTGAAAATACTTCACAGTGAAACGTATTACGAAGAAACTTATCTGCTGTTTCTCCTGGTCTTGAAGAGAAGACTTATCTGTTGACTTATTGCCAGAAATTCCCCAACTCAACCACCCGAGCCGTCCGGTCAAACGAATACGACAGAACCGGAGGACATGTACATAATTATTATCTCTGAGACAATTCCAAATTCAGAGCAGAATTTGGTGTACTGTGTGGCAATTTGAAGGGCCATGATTTTAATAGAGCCATTTATCCAACCACATAAACAAATCTGTGACCGTGAGCAGACATCATAGCTATTTTTGGCAGGATACGTGTACTAAATAGCGCGGGCTAAAACTGTTTTTTTATTTGCGAAGATGGAGCGGGCCAGTTTCATCACGGCAATGCAACCAATCCGATCGAATCTACGGTCATTTCTGTATCACATATTTCTCTAGCTAGCTTGCCGACTTTCTTGTGGGTGATACACCTGAATGTCGAGCACAATAGTAATATTTTTCTCTGCCATAAAGGTAAGGAGTGTGTTCGTGAACAGCCTTCATACATGAGAAGCCCATCATATTTTGTCGCCCTCCTTCAAGCTCCGTAGTTTTATTATTCCACGGTATATGTCGTGGGTTTTCTCCAACCTTTTGAGCTAGAGAGGCCATCGAATTGTGAAATTAATCGCAGAGTATCGCGCTGAAGAGTTCACGAGCACTGTTGTTCCATACGTCGCTCTCAAAGAAGTAGCCCATGGAATGGTTTGTTTGTCTGAGTCACAGCAGGGGGTAAATTTTCGTGACGTCATCTGTGCGCTTCGCTATTTGTTAAAAGTGTTACACAACTTACGCGCGTCATGGCTCAAGTGCAATCGCACAATCATGTTTATTAACAAAAGTCACTGTCGAATAGTTTGGAATGATCACAAACTTGCAAACACATAAAACGTAAATTTTTTCGTGCTCTCATCTCCCTTCAAAATAAAAGTAATTTTTCCATTTTTTGTGCAAAATACGGAATTCGCAGCAACTTCGTTCATTGAGTAGTCGTCATAACGAGAGATATAGGCCTTATCAAGGTTTTTGGCGCCATCTTGACGGGTAGGCAAAGCGGTCAGAAATTACAGTGTTTGTATGGGAATCCGATGGCAAATAACTTTTTTCCAAAATTGAATTTTACGCACTTCATGAATCGTAACGCTAAAATACTAAGTAGAAGATTGTATTCACCAAGTTTGAAGAAAGTAGGTTGGATAGAAGATGCTCAGTTAATTTTTTTAATTTTTCATACATTTGTCTGTAATTTTTTCCCCGCGCCGCCTCTTTTACAGACAAATGTATGGAAAATGAGAAAATTAATTGAGCGCGTACTAGCCAAGCAACATCATTCAAACTTGGTGAATACAATCTTTTGCTCAGTATTTAAACGTTGTGATTCATAAATTACGTAAAATTCAATTTTGGAAAAAGTTTTTTTGCCATCTGATTCCCATACAAAGACTGTAATTTCTGACCGCTTTTGCCTACCCGTCAAGATGGCACCGAAAACCGCGATAAGGCCCATTTAGAACCTGGTGCAAGAGACTATCCATGATTTAAAATAGACTCTTAGTAACTAGCAAAATAGAAATAGATGTACCTTTGATTTTTGCCCCTCTAGGTCAGCACGCTTTGATAAGGCCTCTTGGATCTCAATGTCCAGTGCGTTTTCAACTACCTACGGATGGCATGCATCTTTAGCGTTGGTTAAATTGTTATCAATTAAAATTAATAAAAATGCAAAAATAAAGCTACGAATGTAGGTTACCTCTTGTTCATCTGCTGTTTTACAGTGTTCTTGATCAGCGTCCATGTTTCACCTTGGGTAGAAAGACAACTAAGAGCGCGAAAAACCTGGCATGGGTCGGGCCAAATTCTGTGCGTAGATTCTAACCCTGAAACTGGTTGCTAAGAAACTGGTTTTTCCTTTTTTGGCAATCGCTGCTTGTGACGACCCGAGTGATTGACAGATTTGGGTGTGAGGACTGAGCTGGTGTGAGGGATAAACAGGCCAGTACATCGATCAATCGGGGTGGTAGTTGCAAGTTGGCCAGCATGGAGTATTCTCAGGGAGAAGTAAGCGACATGGAGTATTTTCAGGGAGAAGTACATGAAGAAAGCAAATATATTCTAAAAGAGTCTCAGTACGAAACGCAGTACGAGGAGGCCAAAGAAAATAGAAATCGGATATGAGTCCCATGGACAACTCAGGAGAGGTCGCTGTCGAAGAAGAAGCCGTCCCCAATCATCGGCTAAAATGACGTCAAAAAGCATGGGAAATTTCAGGACACCAAATGCGATTTTTTCCCGTCAGGTTCCAATGCGATTTTTTTTTCACACAGCTACGGCTTGGACGCAGTAGTTCAGCCGATGGTCCTGGTGGAATAGACAAGGACCGATGAGAGGGTGCCCCTTGGAAACGAGTTTGTGGTGTGTGAGCTTGAAATGTTGATGCATATGAATGGTGAAAACGTCGTCCATGGAAAGGAAGCCTGGTGGATTATAAACAGCTGGGTACAATGACCTCAGCTGTGCTTAATGAGTGGCAACACTTGGCTGGTGCGATGCGGGAAACAACTCATGTAATTGCGCACCATCCGGGTAGTTTTCACATTCATTTGCCCCAATTCTTGGCGCGGATGGCAAGGGGTTTCGTGGAACTACCATACTAATTGTTTGTTTGCCGCATCTGCTTCTTAGCTGTCGTTCTCCCTTCCTGCCTCTTCCAGTTGGCATTCCAAAGATAATGGCCTTGCTGTAGTTAAGCCCACCAGTCTTGCGCTTGTTCAGTAGCCACCAGCATTTCAAATATGCCTCAACGTCTTCTTTTTAGTGCCGCAGCGACAGCATCCTCGGAGACCCAGGGGCAGTTAGTGGGGGCGGGAAAAAGTATAAACGGGCGTGAAAAAAATTCGGGCGAAGAAAAGTCAAGAATGACTTTTCTGCGCCCGAATTTTTTTCCCGCCCCCACTAACTGCCCCTGGGTCTCCGAGGATGCAGCGACAGCAGTAGTTCCATTCTTGCTTATTAGCGAAAGTAACATGTTTAATAAGCATAAAGTACAACCTTTCTTGCCTCATAAGCAGCCTTTCTAGTTTAATAAGCCGAAAATAAGGACTTTTTGTTTTAATAATCAAATTTGACATGTCAAAATTGCGGGCAATTTGTTTAATGCGTAACTGAAAAATGGTGTAGGCCCCGTCCCCATGAAGCTGGATATTTTTGAATCCGCAACTTTTTTTTTCCGGATTCAAAAATTTTCCGATCCATACGTAGCAAAAATATCAGAATTCGCTGACGATTCTCGCCAGATGTATGTGAACAGAAGCCATATCCAGAAAGGTTGAAAAAATATCCGGATACGTAACGGCAATGCCGGGAGACAATGCCTTAGATTTTGATCATGTAGTTTTTCATTAAAGTGATACTACACCAAAAAAACAATTCTTTTTTTTTCTTTAGATTTCAAAACTATGTTAACTAAACACTAACTGATCCAAGTTTTAAGTTCTGATTTTGAAAAGACACCAGTTTATTTTAACTGGAATTTTCTTACAGTATTTATTGGTCCGCCATTACTAATTTAACTTTAAAATCTTGAGAGAGCTGGGTCAAGGAGAAAATGACGTGAAAGACTCCACAGTTTAAAAATGCAATGCGCGTGTATGCAGCTGAATTTATACTTATGCAGCACGGGAGTTTTCGGGTTTTTCAGACTTTTAAACCCGTGTTTTTGCATGTATAATAAATTGCGTTTACACGCTGAAATTTTACGCTGGTGAGTAAATGACGTAATTTTCTCTAGATCTAACCCTCTGATGTCCCATCGGTCAGTTTTGAACGTGAGTAATGCCGGACCGTAAAAATCCAAAACTTACACTCAAAATAAACAGCCTTCGGGCAAAACTCAAAGCTCAAAATTTTGCCAGTTACGTGTTAAGCGAACATGCTTTCAAATCTGAAGAAAAAAAGAAATCATTTTTTGATCATAGTACTTACCAATGCACATCGACAGGTACACTTTATTGTACTTTTCCCGAAAAT
>JAHPZR010051185.1:10000-15000 GCA_019787425.1 Platygyra sinensis | reverse complement strand
CAAACTGGGACAAGTTTCATAGCATGATTTGGAACATACTATCACAGTGAGCATCTGACAGGATGCGGTTGGTGCGGATACACACGATATTTGCCTAACTTTCCGACATCCTCCGCATCCCTGGGGCATTTTTCCGCAGAATAACTAGAGAAATAGGCTACAATATAAGATGAGAAGGCCAACTGCTTCACCATCCTCAGAAACAAAAATTGCGACATGAGGACTGATCCATTTTTGCAGAAGTTATTCCAGGCCGAAACACAGCAACGAAAAACACACCTTTTCGTTCCTAAACAATATTGAACCGAGGCGTTTCCATGCCATCTTCTTGTGATGGGACCTCGGTTCTAGTTTTGGAAGACCTCTGATGATAGTTTTCCTCATCACGATTTAATGCGCTGGTTTACTAAGCTTTTCGCGACCAAACTCAAACAACGTAAACTACATGTACGTACTGACCTACAAAAAAACTGTGTTGAACGAAGAAATACCTGTCCATGAACGGCAGACAAAATGGTCAAACATGAAATAAGAGGACGGAAATGCTCAGTAAAAACGTTAATGACTGTTCTATTATATACATTGGAACACAAGCCAAAGAGAACACCTTATTATTACATGTTAATTTGCAGACGAAATTCACATGAGATAATCTGGTGATCACTGTATTCCACAATAATCGATCACTTTCTTCCGCATAATAATTGCCTTAAATTTCCGCATAAATTTCCATTTTTGTGTCCCACAGTCCTATGAGATGACTATATCTAGGCTCTTAAGCGGTTAAAAGCCCTGTTTCAATGGCACCAGTCTACATTGGATTGGGAGGTGTGGTGGCCTCTATGGTTTAGTGGAGCCTTGTCTCTGGATAAAAGCACAAGTCTGAGGTTTGGCAGCCTTGGTACCAGCGACACTCTGTTGTGATCTTGGGAAAGGACAAATTATAATAACTCTCACAGTGCCTAAACTTCCACCCATATGTATAAATGGGCACCCAAGTAAAACTTACTGCTGGGTGGGATAAAGACCCTAGCTAATGGACATAGCATGTCACCATTCCAGGGGGAGAGAGTAGAACCCTGTATCTCGTCAATGATCAATTACTTACACTAGGCAAGTGGTGTCCAAATCATGTATCTTTAGAGACTGCAGGGATGTGATTGATTGTAAAGTTTAAAAAACTTACATAGCATTGAATGGACCAGGATCCCTATCTTCACTGATTCAATACTACAATCGGCAAGTTGGTGCACAAATCGTGTTCTGTTGAGAATGGCAGGGATTGATTAGCTTGTAAAGTTTAAGAAAACATTGTAACATAGAAGCATTGGAATTGGTATTGAGGGTCAAGTAGAGAGCTAACCATGCTTTCATTTGTTTGCACATTCAACTCTGGGTTTGTTTACTAACAAGAATTGGATACTTTGCTGGTGGATTGCCAGCTTCTCCATATACGAAGTAAGAAGTGTCAATTTTAACAGTCGGCAGTCGGCCATTTTGCTCATATAAATGGTACCTCTTGGCAAAAGTGTGACACTGCGAAGGAGTGGAATAATGTCCTACATTGTAAGCTGAACAATGAAGGACCCAAGCATGGCCCCTGGAGATACCTTGATCCCACAATTTGGCTAAAGGTTGAGTAATAAGGTTCTTTGTAAGAGACTTAAGTTTAAACTTACTTCCATATTTCACCATTTTCTTTTCTTGCTTTGTTCATCCTGAAAAACAAACAGAAATAAATTTACATCTTGCCGTTTAAATCAAAATCTATTTTAAAAACAAAAATCATTTTTTTCAACCAACCTTTGTCCTCTTTAATTTCTTGTGTAGATGATTGTCCTGTATTTCTTCATCATTTAGAATTTTATACACAGTTCAAGCTGTGAATCATTGCCCCTAATTGATTTAGAAAAGGAAAACCAATTTTAAAACCCACAGACATAAAAGGTAACTCGCACACAATACTGTGGTACAAAAAAGGAGGGGAGGGATGGAAAACCCCCCTCTTGGTTTTCATCTCAGAGCGAAATAAATTTACATTGATTATGATAGCCCTAAGTGTCTCCCTACAAGATGAGTAACATGTGTCATTGTGGGAATGATCATCATTTGAGCCTACTACCTTGGATCTGCCTTTCTTGGATTTTTGCTATTTTTTCCTTCATAGTCCCTTTTAAAATAAAAATAGCAAAATCCAAGAAGGCAGATCGCAAGGTAGTAGGTCAAATGATGATCATTACACCACATGACACATGTTACTCATCTTGTAGGGAGACACTTAGGGCTATCTAATCATGTAAATTTATTTCGCTCATGGATGAAAACCAAGAGGGGGGTTTCCATCCCTCTCTCCTCCTTTTGTGTACCACAGTATGTGTGCGAGTTAACCTTTTATGTCTGTGGGTTAAAATTGTTTTTCCTTTTCTAAATCAATTAGAGGGCAATGAATCACAGCTGGAACTGTTATCAAATTCTAAATGATGAAGAAATACAGGAAACATCTACGAGCAAGAAATTAAGAGGCAAAGGTTGGTTGAAAAATGATTTTTGTTTTTAAAATAGATTTGATTTAAACGGCCAGATGTAAATTTATTTCTGTTTGTGTTTTCAAGGGAAACACAGCAGAAAAGAAAATGGTGAAAATGGAAGTAGTTTAAACGTAAGTCTCATTACAAAGAACCTTATCACTCCACCTTTATCCAAATTGTGGGATCAAGGTATCTCCAGGGGTCCATGCTTGGGTCCTTCATTGTTCAGCTTACAATGTTAGGACATTATTCCACTCCTTGCAGTGTCACACTTTTGCCAAGAGGTGTCCATTAATGAGCAGTGGCCGACTGCCGACTGTTAAATTGACATTCTAACTTGTAATGGAGAAGCTGGCAATCCACCAGCAAGTATCAATTCTTGTTAGTAACAAAACCCAGAGTTGAAACAAATGAAAGCCTGGTAGCACTCTACTTGACCCTCAATACCAATTCCAATGTCTATGTACAATGTTTTCTTAAACTTTACAATCCAATCAATCCCTGCCATTCTCAACAGAACACGATTTGTGCACCAACTTGCCTATTGTAGTTATTGATCAGTGAAGATAGGGATCCTGGTCCATTCAATGCTAGGTAAAGTTTTTTAAACTTTTACAATCAAATCAATCCCTGCAGTCTCTAAGAGAACATGATTTGGCCACCACTTGCCTAGTGTGAGTAATTGTATCATGAAGCGAATACAGGGTTCTACTCTCTCACCCTGGAATGGGACATGCTTGTCCATTAGCTAGGGTTTATCCCACGCAGTAGGTTTTACTGGTGGCCCATTTATATCATATGGGTGGAAGTTTAGGCACTGTGAGAGTTAATATAATTGTCCTTTCCCAAGACCACAACAAAGAGGTGTCGCTGTGTAGGCGGCAAGGCTGCCGAACCTCGCATGACTGCTTTTATCCAGAGACAAGTGCACTAAACCATAAGGCCATCCTACACCTCCCAATCCAATGTAGACTGGTGGCATTGAAACCGGGCTTTTAACCTAAAAAGCCTAGATATAGTCATCTCATAGGACTGCGGGAACAAAAATGGAAATTTATGCGGATAATTTAAGGCAATATTAGGGCGGAAGAAAGTGATCGACTTATTGTGGAATACAGTGATCACCAGATTATCGCATGTGAATGTCGTGCGTAAATTAACATGTAATAAGAAGGTGGTTCTCTTTGGCTTGTGTTCCAATGTGATAAAATACAGTCATTAACGTTTTTACTGAGCATTCCGTCCTCTAATTTCATGTTTGACCTTTTGTCTGCGTTCATGGACAGGTATTTCTTCGTTCAACACAGTTTTTTTGTAGGACAGTACGTACATGTAGTTTACGGGGGATTGTGTTGAGTTTGGTCCAAAGCTTAGTAAACCATGCGTATTAAATCGTGATTTGAGGAAAACTATCATCAGAGGTCCCAAAACTAGAACCGAGTCCCCATCACAAGAAGATTGCATGGAACGCCTCGGTTCAATATTGTTTAGGAACCGAAAAGGTGTGTTTTTCGTTGCTGGTTTCGGCCTGAATAACTTCTGCAAAATGGATCAGTCCTCATGTCGCAATTTTTGTTTCTGATGATGGTGAAGGCAGTGGCCTTCTCATCTTATATGTAGCCTATTTTCTAGTTTTCTGCGGAAACATGCCCCCAGGATGGCGGAGGATGACGGGAAGTTAGGCAAATTATGTGTGTATCCGCACCACCGCATCCTGTCAAGATGCCCTGATAGTAAGTTCCAAATCATGCTATGAAACTTGTCCCAGTTTTTTCCTGACATCAGTGTTGACATACACCAGAGGAAAATGTCTTGTCCTTACTCACCTGTTGAGTTTAACATGTATTGACATCCATTCCGTGAGAGTAGTTATTGTGTGTGGATTAAATTGTATTTGTAGGAAAAAGTTTCAGTTAGATCTGGAAGAAGTTACAAGAACAGTAGAAGATGAAAACTGCAAAGAGATGCATTCTCTAAAACTGCGTGTGGTCTACATGCAAGTAAGGAACTTTAGAACTTTACAGATACAATTAGAGCTAAATCTGGCCCTGTGACTTGTGCTTTTAAATGTCCTTACTGATGTTTCATTGCAGATCTTTAAAAGAAGGGGAGGGGGGGGTGGGGGTGGGGGGGGGGGGGGTGGGGGGGGGGGGGGTGGTGACTTGTACTATGATAAAATTGCTGAAGTAATTACAAGGTATTTTCCTACCTGTTTGTTATCTGCAATGATGTAATGACTGCATAGTTGTTTTGCTCTGAGTTGTTTGTGGTAACTTTTCTCTTGGGTGGGGAAGCATTTTTATAAGATCATAGTTAGATGATTTACAGGTGTTATAAGTCCACAGCTCTGCTGACCCTTGATTTATTTCGATTGTAGTCGTTTTCACAGATTATTTTATTACTCCAAAACAATATTCTGTTCAGTTATAGCTCAGTTTTACTCTGCAACCCAGGTGGGAATCAACTTGTGTG
>JAHPZR010051185.1:0-5000 GCA_019787425.1 Platygyra sinensis | reverse complement strand
AACCTTTCTGGATATGGCTTCTGTTCACATACATCTGGCGAGAATCGTCAGCGAATTCTGATATTTTTGCTACGTATGGATCGGAAAATTTTTGAATCCGGAAAAAAAAAGTTGCGGATTCAAAAATATCCAGCTTCATGGGGACGGGGCCTACACCATTTTTCAGTTACGCATTAAACAAATTGCCCGCAATTTTGACATGTCAAATTTGATTATTAAAACAAAAAGTCCTTATTTTCGGCTTATTAAACTAGAAAGGCTGCTTATGAGGCAAGAAAGGTTGTACTTTATGCTTATTAAACATGTTACTTTCGCTAATAAGCAAGAATGGAACTACTGCTGTCGCTGCATCCTCGGAGACCCAGGGGCAGTTAGTGGGGGCGGGAAAAAAATTCGGGCGCAGAAAAGTCATTCTGACTTTTCTTCGCCCGAATTTTTTTCACGCCCGTTTATACTTTTTCCCGCCCCCACTAACTGCCCCTGGGTCTCCGAGGATGCTGTCGCTGCGGCACTAAAAAGAAGACGTTGAGGCATATTTGAAATGCTGGTGGCTACTGAACAAGCGCAAGACTGGTGGGCTTAACTACAGCAAGGCCATTATCTTTGGAATGCCAACTGGAAGAGGCAGGAAGGGAGAACGACAGCTAAGAAGCAGATGCGGCAAACAAACAATTAGTATGGTAGTTCCACGAAACCCCTTGCCATCCGCGCCAAGAATTGGGGCAAATGAATGTGAAAACTACCCGGATGGTGCGCAATTACATGAGTTGTTTCCCGCATCGCACCAGCCAAGTGTTGCCACTCATTAAGCACAGCTGAGGTCATTGTACCCAGCTGTTTATAATCCACCAGGCTTTCCTTTCCATGGACGACGTTTTCACCATTCATATGCATCAACATTTCAAGCTCACACACCACAAACTCGTTTCCAAGGGGCACCCTCTCATCGGTCCTTGTCTATTCCACCAGGACCATCGGCTGAACTACTGCGTCCAAGCCGTAGCTGTGTGAAAAAAAAATCGCATTGGAACCTGACGGGAAAAAATCGCATTTGGTGTCCTGAAATTTCCCATGCTTTTTGACGTCATTTTAGCCGATGATTGGGGACGGCTTCTTCTTCGACAGCGACCTCTCCTGAGTTGTCCATGGGACTCATATCCGATTTCTATTTTCTTTGGCCTCCTCGTACTGCGTTTCGTACTGAGACTCTTTTAGAATATATTTGCTTTCTTCATGTACTTCTCCCTGAAAATACTCCATGTCGCTTACTTCTCCCTGAGAATACTCCATGCTGGCCAACTTGCAACTACCACCCCGATTGATCGATGTACTGGCCTGTTTATCCCTCACACCAGCTCAGTCCTCACACCCAAATCTGTCAATCACTCGGGTCGTCACAAGCAGCGATTGCCAAAAAAGGAAAAACCAGTTTCTTAGCAACCAGTTTCAGGGTTAGAATCTACGCACAGAATTTGGCCCGACCCATGCCAGGTTTTTCGCGCTCTTAGTTGTCTTTCTACCCAAGGTGAAACATGGACGCTGATCAAGAACACTGTAAAACAGCAGATGAACAAGAGGTAACCTACATTCGTAGCTTTATTTTTGCATTTTTATTAATTTTAATTGATAACAATTTAACCAACGCTAAAGATGCATGCCATCCGTAGGTAGTTGAAAACGCACTGGACATTGAGATCCAAGAGGCCTTATCAAAGCGTGCTGACCTAGAGGGGCAAAAATCAAAGGTACATCTATTTCTATTTTGCTAGTTACTAAGAGTCTATTTTAAATCATGGATAGTCTCTTGCACCAGGTTCTAAATGGGCCTTATCGCGGTTTTCGGTGCCATCTTGACGGGTAGGCAAAAGCGGTCAGAAATTACAGTCTTTGTATGGGAATCAGATGGCAAAAAAACTTTTTCCAAAATTGAATTTTACGTAATTTATGAATCACAACGTTTAAATACTGAGCAAAAGATTGTATTCACCAAGTTTGAATGATGTTGCTTGGCTAGTACGCGCTCAATTAATTTTCTCATTTTCCATACATTTGTCTGTAAAAGAGGCGGCGCGGGGAAAAAATTACAGACAAATGTATGAAAAATTAAAAAAATTAACTGAGCATCTTCTATCCAACCTACTTTCTTCAAACTTGGTGAATACAATCTTCTACTTAGTATTTTAGCGTTACGATTCATGAAGTGCGTAAAATTCAATTTTGGAAAAAAGTTATTTGCCATCGGATTCCCATACAAACACTGTAATTTCTGACCGCTTTGCCTACCCGTCAAGATGGCGCCAAAAACCTTGATAAGGCCTATATCTCTCGTTATGACGACTACTCAATGAACGAAGTTGCTGCGAATTCCGTATTTTGCACAAAAAATGGAAAAATTACTTTTATTTTGAAGGGAGATGAGAGCACGAAAAAATTTACGTTTTATGTGTTTGCAAGTTTGTGATCATTCCAAACTATTCGACAGTGACTTTTGTTAATAAACATGATTGTGCGATTGCACTTGAGCCATGACGCGCGTAAGTTGTGTAACACTTTTAACAAATAGCGAAGCGCACAGATGACGTCACGAAAATTTACCCCCTGCTGTGACTCAGACAAACAAACCATTCCATGGGCTACTTCTTTGAGAGCGACGTATGGAACAACAGTGCTCGTGAACTCTTCAGCGCGATACTCTGCGATTAATTTCACAATTCGATGGCCTCTCTAGCTCAAAAGGTTGGAGAAAACCCACGACATATACCGTGGAATAATAAAACTACGGAGCTTGAAGGAGGGCGCAAAATATGATGGGCTTCTCATGTATGAAGGCTGTTCACGAACACACTCCTTACCTTTATGGCAGAGAAAAATATTACTATTGTGCCCGACATTCAGGTGTATCACCCACAAGAAAGTCGGCAAGCTAGCTAGAGAAATATGTGATACAGAAATGACCGTAGATTCGATCGGATTGGTTGCATTGCCGTGATGAAACTGGCCCGCTCCATCTTCGCAAATAAAAAAACAGTTTTAGCCCGCGCTATTTAGTACACGTATCCTGCCAAAAATAGCTATGATGTCTGCTCACGGTCACAGATTTGTTTATGTGGTTGGATAAATGGCTCTATTAAAATCATGGCCCTTCAAATTGCCACACAGTACACCAAATTCTGCTCTGAATTTGGAATTGTCTCAGAGATAATAATTATGTACATGTCCTCCGGTTCTGTCGTATTCGTTTGACCGGACGGCTCGGGTGGTTGAGTTGGGGAATTTCTGGCAATAAGTCAACAGATAAGTCTTCTCTTCAAGACCAGGAGAAACAGCAGATAAGTTTCTTCGTAATACGTTTCACTGTGAAGTATTTTCACATTGATCGGCTATTCGCAACCGCCGCGCTAAAACTTCTCGACTTGCGATTCCTGCAGGTTTTGGGATCTCGTCTGCCTGTCACTGCGGCTTTGTAAGACCCTCGTTCAATTTGTGACATTTATCCTCTTTTCTGGACATCTCGGAATCTATTTTACATTACCCACAGCAGCAGTGTTCGCTTTTTAACATTATTTAAGCTATCCAAAAACCTCGACCACCAATCTTTCCTTTTTTGCCTGATTTTCTGGTCGAGAAGTCAACGCGCTCATACAAAACCTTCTATCGGACTGTAATTCTTGTCTGAGTCATGTGGGGGGTCTCTGGTGATGTAATCTATTTTTAGACTTCGCGCGCTTCGCTATTGACGTCAGTTTTTTATGCGTCTGTCCTGTTATTGATCATGAATTTCGTCATAACATTGTCAAAGTAACTGTGGATCTGCAGACTACTTTGACAATGTTATGACGAAATTCATTGCCAATAAAAGGACAGAAGCATTAAAAACTGACATCAATTTGTTTTTTACGATAACAATTGTTGACTTGCCCTCTCTCCCTCGCTGATGTGTCTGTCCGCATATGGACAATAAAATTTAACCAATGAGCGCGCGTGAATCTCTGCAGTTATCGTAAAATTGTTTAATAGATCAAGTGCACGTGCACATATTCTGCATGCTCTAGTCCATTTATGAATGATGGTTACTGCGCTAGTATAAGTGAAAAATTTGGCGTTGTAAGTGTTTGCCAGTTTGCGCACAGGCAGACCACTGTACGTTTTCGTGGTTTAAGGTGGCTCGAAATAGTTATCATTTTCTCCAGACTAGTTTTACAAATTCTTTTCCAGTTACAGTTTGGTTTATGGTACCAGTGTGAAATTTACCACAGACATAAATGAAACGTCATAGAATCATTACATCTTATTTTTTCCGGAAAACCTGTTACCATGGCAACGATATAACGCATTCAGTTGCACCCCCAAAATCGAAAGCTATCGTGTTATTAAGAGAACGGGTCGGTGAAATCTTCTCAAACTCCCATATTACATGTTATCAGGAATGATCGTCAAAATATGTAACTTTAAAAAAATTCTGCAGGACAGAAGATAGTAAAAACCTAATTTTCGACTATTGCTTTTTAAATTATTTTCTCACCTACAGAATTTTTTAAAAATTGGTATATATACGTATCCGATTGATCTTAGTTGTCACCAAAATTTTGAAAAAAATTCACCGACTGGAAGCAAAAATATTAGCCCACGAAGTTGGAAATTATGAAACAGTCACGGTCGCCTAGATCCCACTTTACGCATGCGCGAAGTTGTTCACGCGCGCTCAATCGAGTTCCTGCGCGTGCGAAACGACCGGCTTCCATCCGGGTGTATTCTTTGTAACAAGGAGATATTTTTTTCCTTACGATCGTTTACGGGTTACAAGAAAAGTAACCAAAACCAATTGGGAGAGCTTTACCGTTCGCATTTGCATTAACGTGTTACAAGATCTATATTCTCTACTCTTCTCTCTCTGATTTTGATTCATTCCGCTGACGCGTGCATCTTAGTAATGGCGTGTGTACAGTGTAGATTGTGCACGCGCGTGCAGCTAAAAACCCCCACGAGCCTCCTTAATATAG
>JAHPZR010051184.1:0-2500 GCA_019787425.1 Platygyra sinensis | reverse complement strand
ATAGCTGAATGGAAAGTTAGGCTGAGAAATCAGCCTTTTTTTCCAGGCTGATCTCAATTGTAACTTGTTCTGACGGATATTAATCTGACAGTTAGAATGGCCTCTAACCTGTTGTAATACAGTAAATACATTAGTGGTAAGTAACCTAACACAGCTAAATTGGCCTAAATGACTTGACGGTCTAAAACTTTTTGCATGCATCGATTTTTGTACGAAAGGTACAGTGTTGTGGATATCTTTCTTGTCTCTGGTTCGCTGAATTCTTGTTGTATCATTAGTCATAGCAAGTGATGTAATTAACGTGACCCTGGTTATCACGGATGAAGAGTGTACTGATGGGGAATACAATCAACTATGGGAGAAACTCAGTAAAATGGTAACTAACTTGTTTGTGTAAGACACGTGTTTAACTAAACCTGTATCATGCAGTCACTCTTGGAAAATAGACAGGTTTAATCATGACTGTATGTATGTACTACTGAGGGCTAGTTCACGCTGACGACATAATGACGTAAAAAAAGATAACGACATAACGACGAACATTTTATGACTTAATCGCTCATCTCGGTATTGTGAGCATCGTCTTAAAGACATAAGGAAAAGATCAGTATTTCCCCTTATGTCATTATATTCATGCTGTTATGTTGCTATTGTGTCACCATGTAAGGATGTTCAAAAGCAAACATAACGACATAACGTCATTCTTGAGTCATTATGTTCATTTTGTTATGCCGCTAACGTGAACTTTAAATACAGAGTGAATTGGCAGACAGACTATGCAGGAATTAGACAGGCAGATCCACAGCTGGGCAGACAGATTCACGTTATTAGAGGGACCAAGAGACAGACAGACAGACAGACAGACAGACAGGCAGGCAGACAGACAGGGAGGGAGGGAGGCAGGCAGGCAGGCAGACGATCAACGGGGGTCCTTTTAAATGGCATATGATTTGTTTAGTATCTTTTTTCCTTCCACTTCTTTTTCACTGCACTTGTTTTGTTAAGAATATTTTATTTATATCTACAAGTGGAGAAATGAAACAAATACAAATAAAGAGCCCTTTAAGTACAGCACTGAAGGGTCGAGGGTCCGCTGCGGTCTTATTAGGTTCAACTCGCACTAATTAATGCCGTGTTTAGACTTGAGCGTGCTACCGAGGTATTGGAGTTTACTTATCTAGGTTAATATTTTGCGTGTGTAAACGCCAACTAATACCGTAGTAAACACCGCTCAAGACAATAGAAAGTTAACTAAGGTAAAAGTTCGGTCTACTCTGCGAGCAGGCATGGTTAAGGTCGGTAACCAAGGTTTGGATGACAGATACATCCGCTTGCGGTCGCATAGAATTTCACATCCTGTGGTGTCGGGATTGCGTCAGGCTCATTCGATCACGTTTTCAAGACCAGGTTTTCGACCAAGTTTCCACGTCTGGTTTCGGTCTACGAAGAAGGTATGGCAAAAAACAAAAACACCAATCCTTACGAATGCGACCAACCCGAAAGGTAAAGTTAACACCGTTGTATAGCTAATTTGTGCATATAAATATTTATTTCTTGTGGTGATTGTTGATCCTCGCGCCTGTATTTATTTTCTATCAATTGTTTCGCCAGGGAAGATGCATATTCCACGTTGTCGCCATTTTCCTATGCAAGACAACCAGGGTTACAACCCTCCCCGTACAATCAACAGTTCATGCCACAGCAAACCAGAATTGGTTTCTCGTCCACGACCACGCACGTCTAACGCGCCTTGTCTTGCGAAGGGCAATTTGTAGCAGAATTAATCGCTTTCGTCTCGACCTCTTTAGGTGCTGCAAAAGTAAGAGCTGCTGCAATCTCGATTCCTGGGTTTGCTGATCAAGAACAAGAAAATAAAACGCGAGGACTACAAGAGCCACAGCTTCTCTTTTAAACGCGAGCATTGTATGCGTGGATTTAGAATTTGCCGCCAATTCGATAAGATTGTGATTGATGACAGATTTACCTTAGTTATTTGAGCCAGTATAAACACTGTACAAATGTACCAGGGTTTAGTAAGTTAATGTTTACCTTGGTAAACGCTTGAGTGTAAACACAGCATAAATCGGCTTCATGGTAGAATTTAGGAAGAGTTAAAATACTGCGCAGTGAACATGACACCTAAAATTTGAAAAGGTGATGATCTTGTCGATGTTGTGTTTTGTTACGGTAAGCTTCATATTGATCACACATAGCTTAATGTCGCATGTAATTGTTTAAGAAATTACTATTGAACATTTTCATTGAACTAGCTCATTTAAAAATGTGCAGTAATAGAAACAATGATTTATTCAGATTGTTCAATTTCAGATCGAAAGAATCTTTGCTGGTAAACTGGGCTATGAAAGTGTGCAACTGAAAAATATCAGGTATGCAAACAGTTCAGATTGATTACTTGAACCTCACAAATTTCTCTAGCTTTGTGTCGCGACCGAACATTGACATTTTATTTTGTTTTGTATTTTTTGTGTTTTGCTCGCAT
>JAHPZR010051181.1:5000-17697 GCA_019787425.1 Platygyra sinensis | reverse complement strand
ACTTAATATTCTGTGCCCTTCTGTTTTGAATTTGATTAATCTCAAACTATACAAAACATAATTATAGAAATAAATACCTTCAAATGGTTTTCTTTCAATCCTGGGTTAGCGTTAATTGGCTTTTAAGCAGCCTGGTCCAGAGGTCTGGCCATTCCCTTTAGATTTTTGGAAAAATAATTTTTATCATTTTTTTTTTACCCTTGGGGATTAATAGTTACTTCCAGTATATCTAATAATAATGATGAACACTCATCTAGAGAATATGCCCTCGGTGGACCGTACTGGAAACAATTTCAGGGGTGCTATGCAATAATTATTTGGCCTCATGAAATTTTTTAGGATTTTTAAAGATTAACACAGGGTTGTCAAAATAAGCCGGTAACCGGCGCATTTCACTGGCTATTTTGAATACTGCGCTGGTTACTCCGAATGTTAGTAGGTCAGTTCTGAGCGTGATATTGGAGAAATAAAAATTTAATGGAAATAGCTGCCTACTTTTTGGATGGAACCTCCTACTCAAAAACCTACTGACAACCCTATTAACAGTCTAGTTTTTGGTTTGTTTGTTTTCCTTCAGTATGCCAGCTGATGCATTGGATCTGTTTGATCGTATGCTGACGCTAGATCCTTCAAAGAGAATCACAGCTGAAGAGTCTCTACAGCATCCATTTCTGAAGGACATTGTTTGTGAGAACATCAGTCCTCCAAGGTAAACTCTTTATGTGGTTTCTCATTATTAAAGTGCCGTAGGCCAGCTAAAAAACTATTTACTTTGATTTCCGAGCCACCTACTTTTCTTGAAATAATGTGTGTAGAGGAAAACATACAGTTTTTTTGTTTGAAAGGTGACTGAACCTTGACTGTCTTTTTCTGAGGATTGTCAAAGCTGTTATTAGAGCAGGGGCATGGGGTCAGGAAGGTGTATTTTTTCAATTGGTTCATGCTAGCACTGTAGGATAAAAATTAAATAAAAGTCTTTGTAACTCTTATGGTATTTTGGCCTTTTCCAAAATCGAATTTTTGAGGAAATATCTCCAGGAGAGCTTGTTAAGTTACATGTCTTTATAGTCTCCGTTTCTGTGGAACATATCCCCAGATCTCTCAAATGGCTTCTTCATGAAACTACCCCTCTACTTACCGCCCCCACAGGTTTTTTTTCATTTTAACCCCTCATTGCCTTGGAATTTCCATTCCAGAGGGGTTTATGAAGACCCCTTCCCCACTGGAATTTATCTTTTTTTTTGCCATCATTCCAGAACCCCTTGGAGGTTCCAAGTCGTTTCATTAATGCAAAATTGGGGGATGGCTTGCACGGTCACAGTCATTTCTTTTTATTACTTTTTTACTGTGGTTTACTGTGGCCCCACAGTACAACACTTTGCTATTTTACTTAAAGTGTAACTATAATTATGACAGATTTTTTTGTTTGGTCGATAAAATCTCCATGTAACATACTGATAAGTATAGCAAAAATATATATTTTGATAGCGATTTCCCTTCCCCATGTTTTGACATGCCAAAAACGTGAACTTTCATTTCCGGTGGGGTGCAAAACTGCCAGACCAAAAACAGGAGACTGGGAGTGATTATGACGTTATTTTCAGGACTTTAAGTTTTGGGGAAAAAAGATCTCTCCGACATTTCCTTATTTTCTTATAAACAACACACTTTTGTACCATTTCTTGGCAAATGCATTAGCTCACAATGAGAAAATGACTGACAACTCTGTTTTCTGCAAAGCTTTATGTCCTGAAATAATGTCATGATTGTTCCCAGTCTCCTGTTTTTGGTCTCGCAGTTTTGTGAAAACAATCTAGTATGTTGTAATTACTTTTTTAATTTCGAACTGTTTGCCACTGTGTGGAGAAGGCTAGTCTTGAGGCCCTCTACCCTTGAAAATTTTAGCTTCTGGGCCACCCCCCTCCCCCCTGCACCTCAGATGTTCCAGCGACCTTCCAGGGGGGGGGGGGGGGGGGTGTTAGATATTTTCTGGATTTACACAAAGGTTGTAATGAAGCTATTTTAGTGTCAAAACATATGAAGCATTCTGATAACAACATACAACTACAAATTATGGATTTTCTTATTTTCTTAAAAATGCTCTATTCTGCAGAGGTTGCAGAGTCAAGCCATCACTTTGTAAACATAATGCTTTGGCTGTTTTGACTGTTAATCTGTATCATTGGGTCTTTTAGCTTACCAACTTGGCAGGACTGTCACGAGATGTGGTGCAAGAAACGCAGGCGCAAGACAGAAGGGAAAGTCACAGAGGATGGTAGCTCAGCTAAACAAGCAAGAAGAGAATCTGTTGCTGATAGTTTAGAAGCTTCAAACAAGCCCTCTGTTCTACCAGTGACAGAAGAGCAGACAGAGAGCTCATTGGCACCTCTTGAATCCTCAACATTTCTACGTAGACAGAGCATTGAGACCATTGAGATGGAAACAGAAGACGTGGCAGCCAATGCTTATGCTTCAAAAGATGGACATTCGTTCTATGATAGAGAACACTCAAGCCAGTATTCATATACTGAACAACACCCTAAGGCTGCATACATGGAAGATTCGTACTATCAGCGTGACTACAGAGGAGATTATCCAGAAGGGTCTAGCAACCACTCCTACAAGAGCTCTTTAGATGATTATCCGCATCCATATTCGAGAGAAGATGCTGATAGTGAAAGAAGAGATAGGTACTCGCAATCTAGTATGCAATATGAACAGTTGTCTCCACCTACAGATCAAGGGAAACGATCATATCCTGACCAGTATAGACATTACAGTTTCACAGATGGAGGTGGTAACAAAGAATATGATGAGATGTCGTCACGATACAGAGAAGAATCAGCTTCATACCTTTATAGGGAACGTTATCCGGAGGATTTTTCTCGCAAGCGTGAAGTTTTCGAATACAATGATTCACAATATGATCGCAGCTATCCTGTTGCTCCAGAGAACAGAGGACAGAGCCCACATCGCATCCCTAGGTGGTGACAACATGGGACTTGCTAATGCTAGCTAACATCTGGAAGGTCATTTTATGCCAGTTAGCCAGATTCATGTCACTACAGTAACACAAGATAGCAACAAATTTATTTCAGGCAAAAGACATGTACATAATTTAATTTAAGTTTTAAGAAACGAGTAGCAACAATCTTGCCACAAGAAAAGTTTTCTTTTCCTAACCAATTTGTAGTGTTTCTTACAAGGTAAACATGTTTATCAAAAGCTATCACAGTTAAATGTAGCGATCACAATACACTGGTTGCTATGAAAACATACTTTACTCTTTCAAGACTTCACAAGTCAGTTTAAAGTAACATATTATCTTAATAAGCTTCTTTGCTTGAATTTCAGCCATCTCTTCTGGTCATACTTGAAGTATGCAACCAGAGGAGAAAACTGAATTTGTGGGAGAGTTGTTGGTTTTGCGATTGTTGCAGTTGTCTGCCAGTTGCAAGATATTAATACAAACTATTTCTGTCCTTGAAGATTTATTTTCTAAACATCTTTTGAACACCATTTACAGAAAACAAAATGACACATGAAAACATGTAGCAAAATGCATGTTACAGCTTATTCAAGCAAACCTGCTATTTGTAACATAATGTTCTAGAATGAATTTTGTATAAAAATAAACTTTTTGATGGTACAAAAGAAGTGAGAGTTTTATCATTCCTTTGCCTGGAGCATGTGCATTTGTCAGCACTTCTGGCACTGTTGGACACAAGAGTCCCGCTGTTTTCAATTTATCAAGTGAGAAGCATAAAAATGCCTTTTTACAGGGTTTTACGGGTCCTGGAAAACCTGGAGAGTCCTAGAATTTTATTATGGCATTTTCCAGGACTGGAAAGTCCTGGAAAAAGGCCACTGGTCCTGGAAAGTTCTGGAAATCTGTTAAACTCGGATAAAAATATGAAGTGTATGGAAATCTGTTAAACTCAGGTAAAAATATGAAGTGTATGGAAGGCAGTAATGAGAATTGACATTGAGATCTTGGGAGTGTAGGGGTTAATGTGAATTTTAGAACCCTTTGAAAGAAAAATTAATCTGAGTCCTGGAAATTTGTGTCTGAAAAAGGTACGAATCATGTTTTTACAGTAAGTGCGTGCTTTTTGTTAAATAAGCAGACAGACATGTGAGTTAATTTAAAATATATCCAATGTGCTGAGCTTTGTTATGAATTTCATCATAGCATTGTCAAAGTAGTCCATGGATTCACACTTTTCAGCGATCACCTTGTGGATCTACTGCTACTTTGGGAATGTTATCACGAAATGCATGATCAATAACACTGGACTGATCAGATGCATGAAAAACTGACATCAATTTGTTAGAAGTTTTTGTCACCATAAGCATGCCCGATGTGCAGCTCTCTAAAACATCAACACCCTCCTCTTGGAAAGTCACTGGGAATATCAAGGAAGTTGGAGGCTTTAGATGTCCAATATTGCCCATTAAACAAATTGACATCAGTTTTACAAGCGTCCGTCCAGTTATTGATCATGAATTTCATCATTATGTTGCCAAAGTAGCTGTGGATCCACCAGGCAATAGCCAAGTGGATCTGCAGACTACTTTGACAATGTTATGATGAAATTCATTGTCAATAACAGGACAGACACGTTAAAAACTGACATCAATTTTTCTTACGATGACAAATTGCCTGCTCTCGTTCATTCTCACATTGCATAAATTATAAATTCATGTGTTTGTCCACTTATTGACAATAAAAATTAGCCAATGAGCATGCGAGAATTTCTGAAGTTGTTGTAAAATATACTTTTTCTGCATCTGTTGTTGATTTGGTTTTCATTATAGTTAGGATTCTATTGTTTGCCAATGCTTGCAGCATTCAATGCATTATGGCCAAAACTGGGACTTGATGAAAATATGAAGTTATAGTGTGTGTCAAATGGAAATCCTTTAATTCCGGTGTGACAAGTAATTTATCAAACATGAAATGTGGTCAAACACCATATTTGAGTGTCTGATCTCTCTTCTCAATTGTAATTAATACAAAGGAGAAATAAGGTCTTAAAAATCCATGCTAATTAAGATGAGATATCCAAAACCACAGTATTGATTTCAAATTATTAAACTTGATGAATCATTAATGAGTTTGAGAATGTCAGTTTCAAACAACAGTGTTTGGCACAAAAGAATGGCATAGGTCATTCTGCATGGCAAAATATTTGGGAAGTGCTGCTGGCTGCCTTCCAATCTGACAGACAAAGCTCTAATCCTTCAGGCCTCCATATTGTGTGTGAAGCCTTGGAGCCACGACTGGCTCATAGCTGCTGGAGCTCATCCCGGTTTCTGTAACATGAAGCAGCTAGGAGTATTTCTACTCCCCCTAGATGGGATGCTAGTCCATCGCAGGTCACTCCCCTGCAATTTTGTCAGGTTTCCCCAACAATTTGCCGGTACCCATTTATACTCCTGGGTGGAGAGGGGCACTGTGAGAGTTAAGTGTCGTGCCCAAGAACACAACACAATGTCCCCGGCCAGGGCTCGAACCCAGACCGGTCGCTCCGAGAACAAGTGCACTAACCATAACGCCACCGCGCCTCCCACAACATATTGCCGATCATTAAAGCATGTGTTGCGTGCAAAGTCGGAAGTTCAAGCCTTGCATTTATACCAACATATCCTTGAGAATGTGTAGTTGCAGAAAATAGCAATACCTTCCCCAAGGAAGGGATTTTTTCTACAACCCCCAGCCCCACCCCGCTGGTAATTCCAATTAAGCTTCATTAAGTGGAACCTTTATTTTATGGCTGTTACCAAATCAACGGTCAACATCTTGTGTCATGGCAAAAGTTATAGTAAATTGTATGGAGCAGAATCCTGATTTAGCAACATTTGGTTCAAGGAGACTCCCAGAACAACAATGGAAATCAAGGAAGCCCCCCGAGCATATAGTTTTTCCTGTTACAATTACATACATACATACATGCTTTATTGAACCTCCCCAAAGGGGCTTTTCAGGAACAATAATTATTTAAAATTATTTAAAATATTAAAAATTAAAAAAAAAAAAAAAACTAACTCATCACTATGTTGATTACTGAAAATTGAATCAATTAAAAAAAGTCCCTTAAGAGTTTGCTCCTCAAACGCTTCTTAAAGGGGCATTGTCACGCTACTTGGCAAGTTTTTAAAAAGCCAGAAGGTGTCTTAGGATCAATTGAATTTCAAAGCATGATCTAGTTTTGTTGTTTAAGACTACTTGAAGGTACTGAAGTTGTTTCCTGTCGTCTGTGGCTATGGATGGAAATGGATCGAAACTTGAAAAAATTTGCCAATTTTTTCAAGTTTTAATGCTATATGTTCCAAAAATCCTCAAGAAATTTGTTATGGTTAGCCCTCTCTGATAAAATTAATTTGATTTCTTTGTCGTAGCTTTACAGAAACATTTTTTTTATGATTAAAGCCTCAAAGTAATGATTTTAGCACAGAATTGACCTTGAAAAAGGAAAACCCTTGTGACACTGCTCCTTTAACAATTGATTCATTGCCAGAAAGTTTTAAAATCGATTCCTAGGAATTCCAGATGCTGACAGTTTGATCATAGGGAGCTTAAGCAACAACGCCGATGCCGGAGAAGAGACGACGCCAACTAAAAACTGAATTTATATTTTACCAATGAAATTTGCGGTTGTCTAGGTCTGTTTGGTTCGCCAATGGCGCTAAAATTGTACTTAAGCTAAATATGCAACGACAGCATTCAATTCCGAATGGCAATACGAAAAACAAGCCACCGTTGTCCACGTTCTGTAGATGACACAGAACTTGGTCATTTCACGTTCTAGTTTTGCAGAGGATGGCAAAGAAATGTACAAAGATCTATAACGCACGTGCACAGCTATTGTTTTACTCATTAAACCGTTTGTTTGGTTGCGTTCTCGTTGCCGTCGTCGTGGTTTGCTTAAGCTCCCTAATATCATATGCCACAACAGAGTGCTAAACACCTTGCAAGCTGTGGATGGACATGTTTTGGTTTTATTCACCCGTAACAATTACTATTACTGCAATTAGAGTACAGTAGATATCATGTCGCAGAAAATTAATAATTTATTGATAGCAACTCACTAAATCAGGAGTTGATTTACAAGAAGTTCCTGGTTTAACTTCATGAGTTTGCTGTATCTTAAAATTGGAGTTCCACTGTGCTATTTTTTTTTCAGTTTTCCTTTTTTTCAATCCCTTCTGTGGGGGAAGAATGGATATTTTATGAAACAAATTTTGGGAACCTTAAAGTTGAAGGAAACCGAGGGGCGGATTTAGAGGGCCCAAGAGGGCTGCAGCCCCCTTTTTCTTTAATTTTCCAAACCAAAAACACCAATCAATCTTAGTCTTCTGATTGGTATTACTTAATAATCAGGCTTTCAAGACTTGCAATCTGCATTCAGCCCAGTCTTTCTGAATTTCCTGGATCCGTCCCTGAGACCTTTCATTCATTCCACCTCAGTGTAAACAATAGCAACAGGGTGATGTCAGGGAAGACATTTTAATATATGTTTTTCACTTTTGTCCACCCTAACTTAGACCAGTGCCATTGTTCATTGAAATGGGACTCCAAACTAAGGTCACACCTGTGTTTACCTGTAATTATAGCAATCTGCTCTCTCACCTTGTGAACAAAGCCCATAGTTGTAACTTCAAAAGAAACGGACCCCTACTTTGCGATGGTAATATTTGTTTATTTCAACAAGACATTAGTGGAACAGCGAACTGAAGTTGTCAATCTCAGTGACGTTAAAAAACTAAAATGTCACAATGTCCATAACTATACACCCTCACAGAAAATATAACACTCCATGAGCAAAATGTGGGGCAATTATAACCTTTGAAACTTAAGTCCACTGATTAATATTTACAATGTCTGATTGATATTTATAAACACTTTCAATACTCCAGGAATAACTTTTCACTCCTAAGCACATGATCCAATTTCTCCTTACTGATTCCAACACATTTTGTAAAGGTTAAATCTGAGAATTTAATGATGCATCAAGACAACGAAGGAAGAAATCAGATCTTTAACACTTGTGAATATTTTCAAATTTTCAAATAAATCTAGTTAAATTTACAGGGTTTAACGTTTTCAATTTAATACCGAAAACTAAAAGATCTCTGGCCATGCTCGAAATCTGTACATTTGACTAGTTCCAAATGGTAAATCACTTTCACGTAGTCAAAAAAGAATTTCCGTAACAATTTAATCATACAGGTAACAAGGGCGGCACTGAGCTTTACAAAATTCGAACACAAATTCGTACCAATTTTACAAGATCACGCACTTCCTTTTCTTCTTTCCCGGTTTTGGCTTGACCGGTTTTGAGACATCTTCTTTACGTAATTTAATTTCCCTCATGAGATCAAAGAACACTTTGTCAACGTTTGCTTTGGTTTTGGCCGACGTTTCAACACACGCTACATTCCATTCCTTTGCTTTTGCTTGAGCTTCATCGGCTGTAACTTGTCGTTTGTCTTCTAAATCAGCCTTGTTTCCAACCAGCAAGAAAGGGATATTTTCATCGTCCCCTTTCACTCGAAGGATCTGCTCTCTGAATTCCGATGTCGCTTCAAACGATTCCGGTTCAGTGATAGAGAACACACATAGAAATCCCTCGCCGCTTCGAAAATAATTGTCGCGTATCGCGGCGTAATCTTCTTGTCCAGCTGTGTCTAAAATATCGATCTGGCACTCTTCACCGTCTAGAACAACCTTCTTACGATAGCTATCGGCTTTTGTGGGTTCGTAGTCTTCTACAAACTGGAATCAACGAGGACAAATCAAACACTTCAGTTAGTTTATCAACAAATCGGAGGAGCTACCCACCTGCACAACTCTCTAACCGTGCAGACATAATAATCTTTTTACACGATTTTCATTGTTATAAAGCTTATAATCTCAAAGGTAAGCTCATGTTTACGTATAAAGTGAACTCCTAGATTACGAAAAAACGGTTTTCCTGAGGCGGTTTATTAAATACGTACCTCGTCATACATGAACTGCAAGGTCAGAGCCGATTTACCAACCCCACCACTTCCCACCATAATCACTTTATGTAAACCTAATTGCTTCTCCTTGGCATTTGACATCTTGCTCGTCTGTTTGCCGCTTGAACTCGTCTAAATCTTCGAGAACACACACCGATCAAGCAGCATACCTTCCTCTGAAGGTTCAGCCCTACGCACTTAGCAACCGCGCCTAAAATCTGTATGCGTGACGTCCTTGGGGAGTGAACTCTAATCACGTGACAGAGATGTCATGTCTATTTCGAGACAACCAATATATATTCCCAATTCAACAAATCCAATTCCGGGAACTTCCAGAAGAGATACAACTGTTACGAAATGTCCTTGAAAATTTTCCGGAAAATCGAAACTATAAAATTTTTTAAACTGCAAAAATTTCAAAGGAAAATTCCTTCCCTTGTGTGCAACATTTTCAGCCTTTCAAAACCATCATGAACAACCAAAACAAAACAAAGAAAATTCATTATCTAAATGCCACATATTTTTTAAAATGTCATGCTAGTCAACCATTCGTTTATTCAGTGGGAAGACAATTGATGTTTCGTACTGCATTTTCTTAACCAGCATTAGCCTTTTATGTATTGTTTATGACAACTTACAATTTGCATAATGGCCTCATTCAATTTAGTCTCCATAGCAGCCATTTTTTAGCCTCGTCACGCAATGCTCCTCCCATTTCGTGACAAGACCAAAAATGGCTGCAAGGGAGACTACGTTTAATTTTAATCTTTCTTTTTTTGTGATCTTTCTTCAGCCTTATGGGGTCAAACCTCTTAAACACTGCACATATGTAAGAATACACAAACTCTCAGCAACAACTCATCGACAAGGATGGTGTCTCTTGCATAATTTAGCCTAATTTTGTCATAAAATTTGACAAATTAGTCTTCTCAATCCTTCTTTGCTTTATCTGGCTAGCTCCGCGAGTGTTCAAGATGAACCAAATCCTGTGCTGATTGACTACCTGAGCGTAACCTGCGATCAGGCATTTTTTTTGGGGGGGGGAGGGGCGGGGGAGAATCTGAATACAGGGAAGAAGGGCATGATTGCAAGTTAACCTGAGCGAGCAAGATGGAGCTATCTTGCCCGCTCAGGACTACTCGCTGTGTCCCGCAAGAAAAATTTCCCCGAAAGCTACATAATAAATCCTTTATTGACCAAGTTTGTTTGGTCAAGATGGATCGCACCTTTTTTTGTGAGCTTATGGACCTCAACTCGTCTCAGTCCATAAACATGCAAAAAAAAAAATTCGGTCAATATCCAGTTATCTTGACCTCAAACTTGGTCAATAACCCTCACTTTGCTTCTTTTTTTTTCACCTTACTGTAAACTATTAAAGGAGCAGTGTCACGAGGATTTTGCTGCTTTAGGTCAATTCTGTGCTAAAATCATTACTTTGAGGCTTTAATCATAAACAAAATGCTTCTGTAAAGCTACAGCGAAGATATCAAATTAATGAATTTTATCAGAGAGGGCTAACCAAAATAAATTTGGAACATGTGGCAAGAAAATTTGAAAAAATTGGCCAATTTTTTAAAATTTCAATCCATTTCCATCCACGCCATCCATAGCGAGAGGCGACAGGAAACAGTTTTATTACCTTCAAATAGTCTTTGATAACAAAACTAGGACGTTAGCTTTGGAATTCAATTGATGCAAAGACACCTTCTAGCTTTTTATAAAGTTGCTTAATAGCGTGACAATGCCCCTTAAGAAGCTTTTAAAATTTACTTTTTTTATTTCCCAGGGTGAATTTGAAACAAAAAACCGTATAATGATACTCTGCATATGAAGACTTTTCATAAACACATTAAGAGCACTGGCATTCAATACCTTTTTTTTATTATTTTAGACACTCAATACTTGTGACAGTGAAGCTAACCTGTATAAATATTTGAAATACTGTATTTATTCAATTAAGCGCCCAGGGCACTTATTAAACTTTTGGACTTTCAGGGTGGGCGCTTATTCGAGGCTGGGTGCTTATTAAATTTTCACCACTTTCAGTAAGTAAAAAGTTTATTTTGTAACAAAATGATAAAATTAATAAGAACAAAACATGACAACATATTAAAGCACATAGATTGTAACTGTTCATTGTTCGGTTTAAGCCCGGGACTAACAACTTATTGTTTGGTCTTCGCAGAAGTCTCTTAAGCAATCATAATTCTCAATCAACTTTAATGTCATCGTTGCTCAGCTCAATAAGTGAGGGGGGATGCTTATTCGAGGTTGTGTGCTTGGTGTTGGCGCTTGTTCAAGGCTGGGCACTTATTAACTTTTTCTAACTTCAGGATGGGGACTTATTCAAGGTGGGCGCTTAATCAAATAAATACGGTACATGTATTGTAATGCTGTGATCCAGTTTAGTATATCCTGATCAACCAAGTTCTTAGGATACTATCTAAACAAATTTATAACTGCAAGTGGAACAGAACTTCACAGTGCCACATTTTTACCATTGTATGATGAAAATTCTATTTATGAACATTTAAAACCACTGTTTTACATTTCCAAGTGACTGTAGCACTCAAGCTAAACAACAATCCTAGCCATCTTTAAATGTTTTAACTTTTTGTAATAAATCAGTCTCACTGGCAGTAAAGTAACTATCCTTCCAAACTTCTTTAAGTTTTCCAAGTATTTTTCCAAACTCTGGCCCAGGCTTGACTCCTAGCTTCTTCAAATGCCCTCCAGTGATGGGAAATTCTGGAATGCACCATGCTTTGATTTCCAGTGCATGATCATGTCTTCCTTGACAATGCAAGAGTTCCACTATGTGGCTTTTTACAAGATTCTTTGCTTGTGTATTTGAAGCTGAGACTATCATGTCCTGATATGGCTTGAGAACATGCTCATGAGTTTTTGGCTGTCTGTGCTCAGTTGTAAACTTCCCCAAAGCTTTCTCGGCATTAGAAAGCTTCCAACGTTTGGTGAGTTCTTCAGCTTCCTCTGCGGTCTTGACAAGGGAACAAAGCAGAGATGCAGGTTGAAGTGGATGGATCTTATGTTCATTCCAGGTTCTAGTCAACTCTTGCATGCTTTCTTCAGAATAAACAGGAAGACCTACAATTAACACAAGATCTATGTTTAAGACATTGATTACAAATTGAAGGCCTTCGGGCAAAAAGGGCGTATATCGGTTTTTGGCCGATTTTCATTTTTTTTCAGGATCGAGCTAATTTTTCACAGACTGACTTGTTTTGACATGAAACGCATCGTTCTGTAATTGCTTTGGTAGTTATTCGCTTCGTTCTCTAGAAATAACGTATGCAAAAAACTCAGTTTTGCGTGAAGCGGCATCTTTATGAGCAAATCTTTCGAAGGCAGATTTCGACGCGACCCGAACTTAAACGATTACTGTTGGCAGCTTCGACAGCAAGTTAAAATTTTTAAATTGATGTTTTGGTTTGTGAAATAGCTAGAGAAACAGAAAAAAAAAAAAAAAAAAAAGCGCCGGACCTTGTATCGAACCCGCGTCACAACAAAACAAATCCAGACCCGCTCTGTAGCGCGCCTTAATCGCTTGCACTAACGGAGCAGCACTAAGCAGCAATAACTGATTTGCGTAATTATACGAATAATAAAACTAAGTGAAACAAAAGGTTTCTTTTGTTTCTCGTTGAACAAAAGGTCTCCAAAAGAAAACTGA
>JAHPZR010051178.1:57500-69190 GCA_019787425.1 Platygyra sinensis | reverse complement strand
GCAATGTATGCGAGGCATTTCGGGCTAATTTTGTAGTTTTAAGAGCCCGAAATTGCCTTCGCACCCACGTTGGATTACATTGTGTAAGGCAAATGACGAATAAAGGTACACCGTGAAAAGGGGCTATTGCTTGTTTTAAAGAAGGTTTGCTCCCCAGGAAAATCTGGTAACGCTTTCTTTTTTTATCGTTGAACCCAATGGAATTGCCTAAGTGGGTGGTCCGCATGGAGTCTATAACTTTAGAAACATTCAGCGGAGCAGGAATTACGGCATGCCTCGGATTGTTGAAGGTGTTGAAAGATATGTGAGGTCCTGTCCCTGTTTAAGTGTTCGCGAATGCGTGTCGAGAGGTGTCGGCTAGTTTCACCGACATAGCAAGAATTACAGCTTGCACAGGTAAACTTGTAAACAACATTCGAACGAAGTTCAACAGGCACAGGGTCCTTCACACTAAACATGTTACGGATCTTGAACGAGGAAAAGGCTAGCTTAACATCAAGATTGTTACAATAACGTTTAAGTAGTTTACGCAATCTGTTTTGTGCTATAATAGAGAAGGGCCCAACATAAGGTAATTTGAAAAAATGTGTAGAATTAGAGGGAGGACTAGCAGGTGTGTTCGAAGGAGTCTGAGTTTTAGTAATATACTGCCTAATGACCCTCTCAACGATATGACTGGGGAAAAGGTTTTTTCTTAAGATTAATAACAATTTCTTGATATCCTCATGAAAGCCTACCCACGTATTGTTGATCTTGTATGTTCTGTCAACTAGGGTCCTGATTAAGCCAAGTTTGTAAGAGAATGGGGTAAAACTGAAATAATTAGTTAATAGACCGGGACATAAACAGGGACAGGACCTCACATATCTTTCAACACCTTCAACAATCCGAGGCATGCCGTAATTCCTGCTCTGCTGAATGTTTTAAAGTTATAGATCATGCGACCACAAAATTCCAGGTCAAGATCAAAGAAGCGTTACATATTTCCTGGGAGCAACCTTCTTTAAACAAGCAATTATATCACGTTAATTTAACTCTCTCGTTCTAATTAACATGTCACTATTGTACACTCTTTTGTTACCTATAGCTATGTTGTAAGATTCCCAATTTCATTTCACGTTGTTATTTATCTTTATTTAGCATAGTATTATAAATTCAAATGTAACCTCAATTATTTTACTTTCAACTGAAGATGGTCGTTGCACGACTGAAACATGTCTTGCAAACTTCGTTTGAAATGTGTCGTCATTTTCATAAAAATTATTGTTAGTCTGCTTCTTTACAGATATATTTTATTTCGTATTTAACTACATTTATCAAAGTCCGGTAAAGGCCCAATTTAAGAGCCAACGACCCAGACAAGCCGCAATCATCTCGAGAAATTCTGCTGGTCAGTCACCAGGGTTATTGGGGTTTCAAGTAGCGCTAGCGAATTACAGGCATCTGCGACTTCGCAAGTTCGAGACAATTTTTTGGGGTTTTTTTTGTTTTTGTCGTCGCACAGCTTAGGTTTAAACAGAGCAAGAGAAACCAGATAATAGCTTGGCACCCCCAGGAAACCACCAGAGAAATGATTTGGTCAACCAGCGATAGACTGCTTTGACAATCGAGAAGAGAAGCTCGCCTGATGTCACTGACTTTCCGGGAAGGCATTTACTCCCACTTACTCCGGTTGGGTCGTTATTCGCTTAAACCGAACTTCCGGTGCCAAAAAATTATTGACCGAAAAAACCTTACAATTACTGGTGATAGTTCCTGTAAGAATGTTAATGGGGCATCACCAATGGCTCAAAAGTTTTATCTGGCAAAGAGAGCCTGGGCTAAACCTAGATCGAAAACGTTTGACGGAACGGGACATGGCTCTTCCTTGTTATCGTCCCTGGGGTGGCCCTAAATTAGTGGGAAATTAAGCAAGACAATATTGTTTCTCGCCTGCCCCGGGTGGCCAAAACGCTGCCATGGGCAATATAGTCAAACTCACTTAAGAAGAAGTCGATGGAGAGGACTTTCGTATTCCAGGGATTGTTACCATCATAATTTATGATCTCAGAATTTCCCGCATTTGCTTTGGTCATAGTCCCCCCTTGTGATAGCCATATTTCCCTGACCAATCTGTGCACTTAACTGATTTGACAAAGAACGTGAGAAGACGGAGAACCCATTGCTCCTTTTGTCCCTATCTATACAGTTCTTCAATGAGCTATATGGCGCAAAAAGTGATGACGTGTATATTTCCTTTCTTAATGCCCTTCCCTGCCCTTTACTATGACATCACGGGCCTTTTTAATTGTGGTTCTTCTTATTCAACTACTATCGCGTGGGTCAGCCAGTGTTATACTGTCGCCGATTGCTGGCGCGTTGCTTAACTTTTGGAGTAAGCCAGCACTGGGGGACCTAATGGGGTAGCATTGTTTTTTCCAAATGGGTGGCTAAACTGGAAAAAACAAAGGTTTCAGCACACACCGGTCGACAGGAGGAAGAATTTTGTGTCCGGGGAAGCAAAATCGTTTTTGACTTGAGGCAGAATATTTTTTTTTGTTTCCGAGCAGGAAAAGTTCATTGTTTCCGCAACGGCATATTTCATGCACAGAGTTTCCTTGTTCAGCGAGGGCCTTAAGGTCAGCAAAAGTATCCGCAGGTAGAGCGCATGCGCCGATCATGTCACGAAATAACAACTAATGCAATCTCCCACGGGCAAGCAAATGACCAAAAACGATGGTGACAGAGGGTCTCCCGAAGTGTTAGGACGACGTCAAAGTTAACTGAAATTACTTATTATCTCAAACATTTGTTCCTTATCGTAGAGAGTCTTTGCCGTTTAGGCTTTACGTAATACATACGCTAAAAAATAGATCTGTCTTTTGACGTGGTTAGTCAGTTAAGATTTTGAAGTTTATACGGTTACAATACCAGAAAAAAAAAATCATCATTATACGCCAAACAGTTAACTTTATTGAGACCCCCATATAATGCTTTGATTTCGATTAGCTAACCAATCGATACAGTCAAACAAAATAGAATGCAACCAAATTCAATATAGTTCTATTTTGTTCGGAATCCATATCTTCGTTAGCAAATCACTCAGAGGTAATCATAATCAACCTTTATTTAATGGGATTAATAGAAACCGACCAAGTATCCCTCCAGGTTCTTGACGCTCTCGACATAGCAGTAATTCGACCTTCAGTATATCCCCCTCCGTATATTATGCAGATGTGACAACTGTCCAATGACGGTTCACCGCAAACTAAACATTTTTTGATAATAGGCTAATATTCAGGCATTTTTTTTCATTTTTGTCACTTCGTTTTTAATCAATGTTAATATTTCAATATAAAAATTAAACAAGCAGGAGTTAGGTAATCCCCTGTTAGGTAATCGAAAGTTTGAAATTGTTGGATTGACCAAATGTTAGTGTAAATTCGATTATGTTCAATTACCGAGCGTTCCATTAGATTCGCCGGATGCACGGCATTGCTTAATGCCAACAACATTTTCCTAGCAAAATGTTGCGCAACAATGTTTCCCCTTAAAAAATGGAAGTTGAAGGCGTCGTTGCGTGTACCACCCTTCAAAGAGATGAAGTAACTTCTTCGGCGAACTAAAAAAGAGTTTAACTTCATTTATTACATGGCCACCTCCATAAATGAACAAGATGAGCTAAATTCTGAGGTTCGACTGAGGTGTGATTTGCTAACCGAGCGGACAAGATGGCGCTTTCCTGTCCGCTCGCGATTACGCGCTGTATCCCGCCGTTTCTTAAAATTTCTTTATTGATCAAGCTTTTTCTGCCATGATGGCTAGATATTGACCTCTCTCCTAGCAAAAGACGATGATCGACATCGTGGTCTATTGTTCTTGGCCACTATGCAGCCAATTTGACAGAATATGTCGCTGTACACGGCAAAAGGGTGGCAATTCGCACAACAAGTTTCAACTCGCCATACAACATATTCAGCGTTACATGAACATTGCCTGTATTAGTTGGTTTTGAGTAAGGCACAAGGGTTGCCTTATTTCCTAACATAATAATCGAAACACAATAGGCGTAAAACACTGAACCTCTAGTTCTTTTGTTAAAACAGATTGCTTCAATCAAATATCGAAAAATAATCAAAAGTGCAATTAAATTAACCGACAACCGTCAAACGCCCGAAACACTGACTGTCAACCGTCAAAACGCAATATTTTAACCGTCAATTGTCAAATGTAGAAGCTAGCCAATAGTAGCCGTGAAAAGCTCCAGATGATTAAGAACTCAACAATTGACTTAAATAGGTTAAGTTATGCTGTTTATAAATGATAGTTTTAATAATCACAAAATAAATTTATGCGCGAGTCCTTTAATTCAGTCTAGTCTCGGGTGCCGGCGGTTACTGCGTCCAGCGGTAATCAATGGGAAGTAATCACGCTAAGTATACATATATTTGAAGACTAAAAACCTTATTTTTGATGCACGAATTAAAGAACTAATTGGATTATTCAAATATGGGTAAAACTGTATTCCATTTAACCTCGTGTTATAAACGTCGTCATTTCGAAATCTTAACTGTCATATAAGCTCACACTTACCTGTCAACCCATCCTCGGAGACCCAGGGGCAGTTAGTGGGGGCGGAAAAAAGTCTCAGCGGGCGAGAAAAAAAATTCGGGCTAAGGAAAGTCAAGAACGAGGAGAAGAGCCCCTGGGGACAAGGTTTTAACGGACCAGTTCTAAAACGGCCGGGGTGGTTCTGGCTTCTGATTGGTGCCACAAAATCTTTGTTTTTTTCTGCCCAATCACAGAGCAGCAAGACTAGGAGCCGTTTCGCGTCTTCTTACACGATACATTCATCCAGGTCAGTTGCTCGCCATGTTTACTCGAGGAGAAAAGTTCCATTCACAGCACAAAATGTAGGGGAGATCGTTCGGCATATCCGCAAGAAACTCGCCCCAAATACGCTGGACCTTTCGCAGGTATCATAACATTAGCGTATTTAACAGACTGAGAGCTTTTGTGCACTCCCCCGATGTCAATAAATTTTTTGGCGTTTCGGAAAATTTTCCGGCGTCGCTTTCATGGACGAAATGGATTTTTTCCCAATATTTCTAACATCACTTGCTGTGACTGAAACTTTTCCATTCCTGAGTAATCGTTCATCGTAAGGGCCAGGCAGGTATGTTGGGTATAACTTACAAGTGAACAAAGTCACAAGTAAAAACTAAAATAGGAAAAACTACAGTTGGAAAACAACCTACTGACTCAGCCTTCTTTATATTTGCTTGTTGTCGGATGTATTTATTAAAAGCCACTTGGTATTTTTGAAGCCTAAGTTACTTCTTTTATGACAACATTGTTACAATGGATTAGAACTGCAATAAACATTTGTATAATGGTCAGGATATTGATCTTGAACATTGGCCGGGGTTCACATGAATGTAAGAAACATGGAAGTTTTCTATAGTTCCAGTTCAAGAAATATAGCAACTTAGAGTACATTGTTATCGAACAAGTCTCATATCTAGTACACTGTACTTCTTTTTGCGTAAATTTAATGCATTTCTTCTCAGGACTATGCCTTTGCAAGTCTCACTTTGTTTTAAGCCAACTTTGAATCAATTTTTACATTGACACACATGACTCGCCAAATGTCCACTGATTTAAAAACAAATTCAACAGAAATATTTATCAACAACTTAACTAATCTAAATTATCTTTAATAAACCTAAAACACAGTTCTAAGAAGCAATAGCAAGAGCAGGATTAGCAAACATAGTGCCTGTTTTTATGGTAAGTAAGATTATGGCTAAGATTCTGCAAGAAACTGACACTTTCCTTCTGCATCAAAGCCCACCCACCCGGCCTACCAACAAAGGATTGTTCCAAACAGTCTTCAAAGGTTCCTTCAGTTTGTGTCAGTTACTTTTATCCCAAGCAGGCAAAGGAGGAGGGTCACCCACACTGATAAAAAAAATTGATTCAAAGTTGGCTTAAAACAAAGTGAGACTTGCAAAGGCATAGTCCTGAGAAGAAATGCATTAAATTTACGCAAAAAGAAGTACAGTGTACTAGATATGAGACTTGTTCGATAACAATGTACTCTAAGTTGCTATATTTCTTGAACTGGAACTATAGAAAACTTCCATGTTTCTTACATTCATGTGAACCCCGGCCAATGTTCAAGATCAATATCCTGACCATTATACAAATGTTTATTGCAGTTCTAATCCATTGTAACAATGTTGTCATAAAAGAAGTAACTTAGGCTTCAAAAATACCAAGTGGCTTTTAATAAATACATCCGACAACAAGCAAATATAAAGAAGGCTGAGTCAGTAGGTTGTTTTCCAACTGTAGTTTTTCCTATTTTAGTTTTTACTTGTGACTTTGTTCACTTGTAAGTTATACCCAACATACCTGCCTGGCCCTTACGATGAACGATTACTCAGGAATGGAAAAGTTTCAGTCACAGCAAGTGATGTTAGAAATATTGGGAAAAAATCCATTTCGTCCATGAAAGCGACGCCGGAAAATTTTCCGAAACGCCAAAAAATTTATTGACATCGGGGGAGTGCACAAAAGCTCTCAGTCTGTTAAATACGCTAATGTTATGATACCTGCGAAAGGTCCAGCGTATTTGGGGCGAGTTTCTTGCGGATATGCCGAACGATCTCCCCTACATTTTGTGCTGTGAATGGAACTTTTCTCCTCGAGTAAACATGGCGAGCAACTGACCTGGATGAATGTATCGTGTAAGAAGACGCGAAACGGCTCCTAGTCTTGCTGCTCTGTGATTGGGCAGAAAAAAACAAAGATTTTGTGGCACCAATCAGAAGCCAGAACCACCCCGGCCGTTTAGAACTGGTCCGTTAAAACCTTGTCCCCAGGGGCTCTTCTCCTCGTTCTTGACTTTCCTTAGCCCGAATTTTTTTTCTCGCCCGCTGAGACTTTTTTCCGCCCCCACTAACTGCCCCTGGGTCTCCGAGGATGGGTTGACAGGTAAGTGTGAGCTTATATGACAGTTAAGATTTCGAAATGACGACGTTTATAACACGAGGTTAAATGGAATACAGTTTTACCCATATTTGAATAATCCAATTAGTTCTTTAATTCGTGCATCAAAAATAAGGTTTTTAGTCTTCAAATATATGTATACTTAGCGTGATTACTTCCCATTGATTACCGCTGGACGCAGTAACCGCCGGCACCCGAGACTAGACTGAATTAAAGGACTCGCGCATAAATTTATTTTGTGATTATTAAAACTATCATTTATAAACAGCATAACTTAACCTATTTAAGTCAATTGTTGAGTTCTTAATCATCTGGAGCTTTTCACGGCTACTATTGGCTAGCTTCTACATTTGACAATTGACGGTTAAAATATTGCGTTTTGACGGTTGACAGTCAGTGTTTCGGGCGTTTGACGGTTGTCGGTTAATTTAATTGCACTTTTGATTATTTTTCGATATTTGATTGAAGCAATCTGTTTTAACAAAAGAACTAGAGGTTCAGTGTTTTACGCCTATTGTGTTTCGATTATTATGTTAGGAAATAAGGCAACCCTTGTGCCTTACTCAAAACCAACTAATACAGGCAATGTTCATGTAACGCTGAATATGTTGTATGGCGAGTTGAAACTTGTTGTGCGAATTGCCACCCTTTTGCCGTGTACAGCGACATATTCTGTCAAATTGGCTGCATAGTGGCCAAGAACAATAGACCACGATGTCGATCATCGTCTTTTGCTAGGAGAGAGGTCAATATCTAGCCATCATGGCAGAAAAAGCTTGATCAATAAAGAAATTTTAAGAAAACGGCGGGATACAGCGCGTAATCGCGAGCGGACAGGAAAGCGCCATCTTGTCCGCTCGGTTAGCAAATCACACCTCAGTCGAACCTCAGAATTTAGCTCATCTTGTTCATTTATGGAGGTGGCCATGTAATAAATGAAGTTAAACTCTTTTTTAGTTCGCCGAAGAAGTTACTTCATCTCTTTGAAGGGTGGTACACGCAACGACGCCTTCAACTTCCATTTTTTAAGGGGAAACATTGTTGCGCAACATTTTGCTAGGAAAATGTTGTTGGCATTAAGCAATGCCGTGCATCCGGCGAATCTAATGGAACGCTCGGTAATTGAACATAATCGAATTTACACTAACATTTGGTCAATCCAACAATTTCAAACTTTCGATTACCTAACAGGGGATTACCTAACTCCTGCTTGTTTAATTTTTATATTGAAAATATTAACATTGATTAAAAACGAAGTGACAAAAATGAAAAAAAATGCCTGAATATTAGCCTATTATCAAAAAATGTTTAGTTTGCGGTGAACCGTCATTGGACAGTTGTCACATCTGCATAATATACGGAGGGGGATATACTGAAGGTCGAATTACTGCTATGTCGAGAGCGTCAAGAACCTGGAGGGATACTTGGTCGGTTTCTATTAATCCCATTAAATAAAGGTTGATTATGATTACCTCTGAGTGATTTGCTAACGAAGATATGGATTCCGAACAAAATAGAACTATATTGAATTTGGTTGCATTCTATTTTGTTTGACTGTATCGATTGGTTAGCTAATCGAAATCAAAGCATTATATGGGGGTCTCAATAAAGTTAACTGTTTGGCGTATAATGATGATTTTTTTTTTCTGGTATTGTAACCGTATAAACTTCAAAATCTTAACTGACTAACCACGTCAAAAGACAGATCTATTTTTTAGCGTATGTATTACGTAAAGCCTAAACGGCAAAGACTCTCTACGATAAGGAACAAATGTTTTGAGATAATAAGTAAATTTCAGTAACTTTGACGTCGTCTAACACTTCTGGAGACCCTCTGTCACCATCGTTTTTGTCATTTGCTTGCCCCGTGGAGATTGCATTAGTTGTTTATTTCGTGACATGATCGGCGCATGCGCTCTACCTGCGGATACTTTTGCTGACCTTAAGGCCTCGCTAAACAAGGAAACTCTGTGCATGAAATATGCGTTGCGGAAACAATGAACTTTTCCTGCTCGGAAAAAAAAAAAATATTCTGCCTCAAGTCAAAAACGATTTTGCTTCCCGGACACAATATTTGAGTGCGAAACAATATGTTTTCCAGTTTAGCCACCATGAAAACAATGTCCATTAGGTCCCAGTGCTGGCTTACTCAAAAAGTAAGCAACGCCCAGCAACGGCGACAGTATAACAATGGCTGACCACGGAGTTGAATTAAGAAGAACCACAATTAAAAGCGAGTCATAGAAAAGGGAGGGAAAGAAGGAAATATACGTTTAGCGCAATATAGCTCATGAAGACTGTATAGCATAGGACAAAAGGAAATGGGGTTCACTGTCAAATCGTATGCACAGAGTGTCAGGGTAAATATGGTATCACAAGTGGACTATGACCAAAGCACAAGGGAAATTCTGAGATCATAAATATATGAGGTAACAAGCCCTGAAACGGAAAGATCTCTCAAGACGTCTTCTTAAGTGCGTTATTATATATGGCCCATGCACTTTTTGCCACGGGACAGGAGAACATATTGTTTGCGTAATTTCCCACTATTTAGCCACCCCAGGGAACATAACAGAAGCAATGTTTCCGCAACGTTCGATCTAGTTCAACCAGCCTCTTGCAGATAAAACTCTTTGAGCCAATTGGTGATGTCATTACATTTTACACGGAAATCACCAGTAATTGAAGGTTCGGTCAATAATTTTTGCCCGAATTCGGTAAATCGAAAACGACAACGGAAGTGAAGGAATGCCTTCGAAATCCCCCCCCCCCCCCCCCCCCCCCCCAGTGACATCGGAAAACGTTTTATCTCATGTCAAGCAGTCTGAATCTTGTTGAGACCAAAAACATGTTATCTTTTGGTTTTCCGTTTTGCAAGCCTATTCTGTTTCTCTTTGAAATTTAACCAAAATGCACAAACTGTGCGAGTCCGCAATGTTTAATCCTAGCACTGAAAACCTAAAGCCCCTGGACTGACAGAAGATTTCTAGATGGATTAGGCTTTGTCTGGTGTTGGCTCTCTTAAATTGGCCTTGTATAACTGAGCTTTGATACAGTAGTTCAAATTACGAATAAACTATATTCTGGATCAACGGAAGCTAGACATAACAATATTTTTATTTTGTATGAAAATGGACGGCCAACATTTCAAACGAAGTTTAACAAGACATGTTTCGGTCGTGCAACGACCATCTTCAGTTGAAAGTAAAATAATTGAAGTTACATTTGAATTTATAATACTATGCTAAATAAAGATAAATAACAACGTGAAATGAAATTGGGAATCTTACAACATAGCTATAGGTAACAAAAGAGTGTACAATAGTGACATGTTAATTAGAACGAGAGAGTTAAATTAACGTGATATAATTGCTTGTTTAAAGAAGGTTGCTCCCAGGAAATATGTAACGCTTCTTTTATCTTGACCTGGAATTTTGTGGTCGCATGATCTATAACTTTAAAACATTCAGCAGAGCAGGAATTACGGCATGCCTCGGATTGTTGAAGGTGTTTGAAAGATATGTGAGGTCCTGTCCCTGTTTATTCCCGGTCTATTAACTAATTATTTCAGTTTTACCCCATTCTCTACAAACTTGGCTTAATCAGGACCCTAGTTTGACAGAACATACAGATCAACAATACGTGGGTAGGCTTTCATGAGGATATCAAGAAATTGTTATTAATCTTACGAAAAACCTTTTCCCCAGTCATATCGTTGAGAGGGTCATTAGGCAGTATATTACTAAAACTCAGACTCCTTCGAACACACCTGCTAGTCCTCCCTCTAATTCTACACATTTTTTCAAATTACCTTATGTTGGGCCCTTCTCTATTATAGCACAAAACAGATTGCGTAAACTACTTAAACGTTATTGTAACAATCTTGATGTTAAGCTAGCCTTTTCTTCGTTCAAGATCCGTAACATGTTTAGTGTGAAGGACCCTGTGCCTGTTGAACTTCGTTCGAATGTTGTTTACAAGTTTACCTGTGCAAGCTGTAATTCTTGCCATGTCGGTGAAACTAGCCGACACCTCTCGACACGCATTCGCGAACACTTAAACAGGGACAGGACCTCACATATCTTTCAACACCTTCAACAATCCGAGGCATGCCGTAATTCCTGCTCCGCTGAATGTTTTAAAGTTATAGATCATGCGACCACAAAATTCCAGGTCAAGATAAAAGAAGCGTTACATATTTCCTGGGAGCAACCTTCTTTAAACAAGCAATTATATCACGTTAATTTAACTCTCTCGTTCTAATTAACATGTCACTATTGTACACTCTTTTGTTACCTCTAGCTATGTTGTAAGATTCCCAATTTCATTTCACGTTGTTATTTATCTTTATTTAGCATAGTATTATAAATTCAAATGTAATTTCAATTATTTTACTTTCAACTGAAGATGGTCGTTGCACGACCGAAACATGTCTTGCAAACTTCGTTTGAAATGTGTCGTCATTTTCATAAAAATAATATATCTTAGTAGACGTTTGTGTTGTGTTAGTATCGCGAGCTATTTTTACGATGCTGGCTGTATTGGCGAGCGGTAGGGCGGAGTCAAAATACAACACGCCAAATTGGTAGTTCGTGCGAGCGAATTCGTGGATGTTACTCAATACGGAACGGGAACGGGGAACGGGGAAGGGGAGCGGGGAGCGGGGAGCGGGGAGCGGGGAACGGGGAGCGGGGAGC
>JAHPZR010051178.1:50000-55000 GCA_019787425.1 Platygyra sinensis | reverse complement strand
TGGATAACAAACGCTAAGTCTTCTAGAGAACGAAAATCCAGGAGGGTAATTTCAAATCACGGGACAAACAGATGCATAACTCCTTTCACTCCTTTGTATACTCGATCTGAATAAAATTTAGACAGGCAGTCTGCTGAATATTTCACGTCTTTCACGTCTCAGAGAGTAGTATTAATTATATAGTCTATGTACATGTGCAGCGGTAAAATAGAACTCAAAGATGGAAAGCAACGAAGGGTCGAAATCTGCCTTGTAATCAAGTAAAAGAGAGGAAATTCAGGAAATTTAAGGCAGTACCAGTTCTGCAAACGGTTTACAGAACTGGCTGGAGTTAACATTTTATTGTTTACCAATTTTGGTGTAAAGAAGGCTTTGTTGTTGACCAATTTTGGGGTTAAGATGGTTGAATATTAACCGTTATTATTCAACAAATTGTAACACTATCCAAATATGGTCATGATGCTCTCGATATCTGTCATCCGTAGGTAACAGATATCCGGCGATATACGTAGCTTCGTACGTGGGAAGAAAAAGTGAAGTGAAAAAATGCCGACAGAAAGGTTTAAAAATGTTACGAGCTTGAAAATCAATTTTGTTATCATTTGTTGAATAATAAAACTATTATCCTGCTCAATCTCGCGGAATATCGTCAGATTTTAGCCGACTCGGCCTACGGCCTCGTCGGCTAAGTATCAGACGATATTCCGCGCGATTTCGCTGGATAATTGTTAAATATCGGAAAGATTCTTTGCGATCTTTGTTGTCCGTCTGCGTATGGTTTTTTTTTTCTGTCCAGCAGTCTGAAATTTTCACAGATCCTCAAAACAAACTAAACTTTTTGAGAGTATTCTATGTTTGTCTGGAAATATTAGGCTATTTAAAAATAATTAATCAGTTTCCCTAGCTTGAGCGTACTATGAAATAGCCATGTTCTACATCAGGACCGGGTTGTTCGAAAGCCGGTTAACGTAAACCCAGGGTTAAATGTTAACTAAAGCATTACGTTTACTTATTTAGAAATGTTTTTCACCTCTAATGTTCGGTGTAAGTTGAGATTAATACAGCTTAAAACTGAAGGGCGCGTAATATAAACAGAACACCTTGCCAAAAAATTACAAAACTGAAATCAAAATTCTCGCTAACCCTGGGTTAGCTTAATCGGTCTTTGAACAACCCGGCCCAGAATGGTTAGATATACAAATAACAACAGAGAACTGGCATTCACTGAAATACAGCACTGATTGCGGGTGACTGAAACCCAATGTCGTCGCAATTAGCTCGCGCTGTAAACAGGAAAAATTGACTGAACAGCAGATTACAGGCGAACCTCGTAAGGAGACTACACTACATAAGGAAAAAAAAACACCTTCTGCTAACTTATCTTACATGTAAAAAAAAGACATGTCGTACCTTGATCGACTGTAGGTGAAAATTGTAGATACGGTAGAAGACATAATGGACGACAAACAAAGATCCGACACCGGCACTTAACAGAAAGCCCAATATCTGTCAAAGTCATTCCAAGCAACAGTGCGGAAAGAAACAATGGAACAAACTGACAAGTGGCCCCTTAAGGCATCCTGCAGAGAACAAAGATTTTTGGGCGCTTCAGAGAACGCATCAGTTCCCTGTCAACGTGATAATTACACAGCGAGTTTCTGTAGAGGAACTATCTGATGTTCTTAAAACAAATATTAACCCGAGAAGCGAAGCTTCGAGGGCAAATATGCTAGTTTTAAGAGCATCAAATTTCCAAGGGTCAACTATCAGACCGATAGTTCCGAGACATAAACACTCTATTGTCTTTATTGTTCACCACTAAATTTTCCCGTCGCGGAATGCCTCAACACAGAAAACGACAAGAATTTATTTCTCAAAATTTCCAACCGCTATTTAGCGCTTAGGTGTTTCGTATTTCCTGTTGTATCCTCTTCAGATGAAATTACATCCTTACATGTATAAAAAATTTTATGTCAACTGTTGACTTCTAAAGAAGAAACCTGCTAAAGAGGAAACCTCGAATCTTGAAACCTCTTTCTCCGCTGGACGTTTTACTGTACCGTAGTTTACTTCAGTTTTCAGCCTAAAAAATACTCTTGTCGCTCTCTTCTGACTAAAAGCGACATGGGACGAAAAATTCTTTTCATCTTATCTAAAAATACTGTAGGAGAAAGCTGCCTTTGATGAGCCACTTTCGCTGAGCGGGCACCATTTAAACAATAGAGTGTTTCTGTCGAGGAACTATCGGCTGATAGTTGCCCCGCGGAAATTTGATGTTCTTAAAACAAATATTTGCCCGAGAAGCGAAGCTTCGAGGGCAAATATGCTAGTTCATAATGTACATTAAAAAGTCTGGCGAAAACTATGTCATCAAAGGCTAGTAGCCACGACTGTTATTCAAAACCGTGACTTTATATTGATTGACCCCTGAATATATACAATCTCGATTCGAATTTCCAAATGGCGTTCTTATTTTATGTTACTTTTAATCCTTATATTCTGTTATACTGAAGGGCTATCCTGTATGAATATTAAGGGTTGATATTATTATTATTATTATTATTATTATTATTATTATTATTATTATTTATGTTTTTTTGACTTCTTAATTTCGTTTTTCAATGTCTAGTTTTACTGATTATGAGAAATAAAATATTATTATTGTTGTTGATGTTGTTATTGTTATTGTTGCTGTTACTGTTGCTGTTGCCGTTGTTACTGTTACTGCTACTGTTACAGTTATTGTCATTGTCATTGTCATTGTCATTGTCATTGTCATTGTCATTGTCATTGTCATTGTCATTGTCATTGTCATTGTCATTGTCATTGTCATTGTCATTGTCATTGTCATTGTCATTGTCATTGTCATTGTCATTGTCATTGTCATTGTCATTGTCATTGTCATTGTCATTGTCATTGTCATTGTCATTGTCATTGTCATTGTCATTGTCATTGTCATTGTCATTGTCATTGTCATTGTCATTGTCATTGTCATTGTCATTGTCATTGTCATTGTCATTGTCATTGTCATTGTCATTGTCATTGTCATTGTCATTGTCATTGTCATTGTCATTGTCATTGTCATTGTCATTGTCATTGTCATTGTCATTGTCATTGTCATTGTCATTGTCATTGTCATTGTCATTGTCATTGTCATTGTCATTGTCATTGTCATTGTCATTGTCATTGTCATTGTCATTGTCATTGTCATTGTCATTGTCATTGTCATTGTCATTGTCATTGTCATTGTCATTGTCATTGTCATTGTCATTGTCATTGTCATTGTCATTGTCATTGTCATTGTCATTGTCATTGTCATTGTCATTGTCATTGTCATTGTCATTGTCATTGTCATTGTCATTGTCATTGTCATTGTCATTGTCATTGTCATTGTCATTGTCATTGTCATTGTCATTGTCATTGTCATTGTCATTGTCATTGTCATTGTCATTGTCATTGTCATTGTCATTGTCATTGTCATTGTCATTGTCATTGTCATTGTCATTGTCATTGTCATTGTCATTGTCATTGTCATTGTCATTGTCATTGTCATTGTCATTGTCATTGTCATTGTCATTGTCATTGTCATTGTCATTGTCATTGTCATTGTCATTGTCATTGTCATTGTCATTGTCATTGTCATTGTCATTGTCATTGTCATTGTCATTGTCATTGTCATTGTCATTGTCATTGTCATTGTCATTGTCATTGTCATTGTCATTGTCATTGTCATTGTCATTGTCATTGTCATTGTCATTGTCATTGTCATTGTCATTGTCATTGTCATTGTCATTGTCACTGTCACTGTCACTGTCACTGTCACTGTCACTGTCACTGTCACTGTTATTGTTATTGTTATTGTTATTGTTATTGTTATTGTTATTGTTATTGTTATTGTTATTGTTATTGTTATTGTTATTGTTATTGTTATTGTTATTGTTATTGTTATTGTTATTGTTATTGTTATTGTTATTGTTATTGTTATTGTTATTGTTATTGTTATTGTTATTGTTATTGTTACTGTTATTGTTATTGTTACTGTTATTGTCATCACAGTGGTCAAAATGTTGTGGTGACGCGTATCGTTAATTGTCGATAAGAGTACAGACCACACCACATTCGATTTGTTTTTTTACCACAACATCAAAGATAACGAAGGAAATCTTTGTCTTGACAATTGAAAACACCGACTCGGACTTTAAAGTGCACGCGCTGCATTATGCGAATGAGTTTCTTGTACACGTCAGACTTTCCTTTCCAAAACGTTGGCAAAACTCGCTCAACATGCAGAAACAATACCAAAAAAATGTTTGGGAAAAGAGCAATGAATGACGCGTACTCGTTGTCGATAAGAGTACAGACCACGACAGGCCACATTCCGATTTGTTTTTTACCACAATATCAACGTCAAAGAAAATGTTTTTTTTTTCAGAGCACGAGCTGAAAAAGGAAATTGCGCGACACATTGACGCAAGCAGCGTGGTGTGGTGTGAAGGAGTCCCATTTTGTGTACAGGCCGGTAAAGGTCTTCTTTCGGTAAATAGATGTTGAGAAAGTGTGATTGCATCGTTTGATGAGAATGTCCAAGAAAGGGATTGCATTGTTCTCTTCAAATTCAACGGTGAATTTCATGTTTGCGTGACAGTTATTGTCATGCATCTGCTATCGCAGACCACGTCACGTCAACTGGTCACAACATAAAATGGGACCACTTCGAAATATTAGCAAAAGGTCGCTCTGATATCCACTGCAAGATAAAGGAGACTCTTCTAATTCAAGAACTCAAACCGACCCTAAACGATAATGTAAGCAGCGAAAAGCTTTACCTGTATTAGTTTGCATCTTTTGTATGTAAATATTTTTTGTGCTCAGCTTTTGTCATTGTTATTGTTACTTAGTTACTTATCTAAAATTTAAACTTAGTTGCTACTTGTATTACTAACGGTCACTTCTGAAGATGTATGTAGAAACATACGAAACGTCAAGTTAAAGTTAAATAA
>JAHPZR010051178.1:12500-35000 GCA_019787425.1 Platygyra sinensis | reverse complement strand
ATGTGCCCTGACGTTTTCTCTTAGAGCCCGCTTAATACGGACACTATGGCATGTCCCTTTGGTGTCCGCACTATTTTTGGGTCGAATATTAAGAATCCGAAATTTTCGGGCCACGTCTTCCCATGTTTCTGGCTACTTAAGGATTTAAATTATGCTAATCTATGCTAATTAGATACAAAAAGTGGTTTTGCGAATATCTTTGCTCTGACTCAAGACACATCGACCAAACTTGAAACGAAGCTTGATGACGTAGGTCGTATGACTTAACTTTTTTTCCGGGGAGAAACTCAATTTAACTTTGGCTTGTCTGGGCGAAAAAACAGTGCTGTCTCGTTCTAGTTAGTGCTGTCCTGGGTTTCTCCTTCCTGACAAGCAGAGAAGGGTGTAAGCGCAGTTTAAGTTTTATCAGAAGGGAAAAGGTTTTAGAGCTTGCTTCACGATAAAAAGCAAAGCTTTAATAATTGACTGAGAATAAAATGCAGGGCTCGAAGCATTAGCGTAATTGAAAGTTGATTTCCAGTCCGTACTGCGCACTCTCGAGAGTTTGTTTTGGTTTCTTGTTTTGCTTCATGTAAAATATCACAAAATGTAACCATTTCGCAACTACTTACATGAAGTAAATTCAAAGTTTAAAAGCAACCGCCATTATGGATACGAACCGGTCGAAGCTTAATACTTCGTTCTTGCTCATATCACTTCATGAAACAACTTCACAGCTGTAAAAATCAATGAATCTGTTGGAAAAGGACTTTGAAAGGTCTCAAAGATAAGGTATGTGGTTCTTAACGAATAACATCGATTCGCATTCCATCGAGTGCGCCCGATAAACATTAGGGTTCTGAGACTGCGCAGTTCGGACTGGAAATCATCTTTAACGTCTAGCAGGAAACATTAAGGGGTATCAGGAGCCCATTACTAGGAGCCTGTAACTCCCATAATAAGCCAGTGCAACGGCATTTTTACAGACCAGCCTATTTTCCCGAGAAATAGGCCAGTTCCAGTCTACATGAGCATGTTTCTTTAAGGATAAAGCAACACAGCCTAACGTGAACAGGTCGACATCATCTCGACATGTCGACATTAGTCCGTGCTTGTGATTGCAATTGGTCACTGATGTTCCTGTGGGGATTTGAATTCGAGATAAATTCAAACTAAAAAAAGATCGGTCTGTGAAAACGCCGTGACAGGAACATGGGGTAGTTGCAGGCTCCTAGTGATGGGCTCTTGGGGATATATATTTAAATCTAGACGCAGTTCAATTACTTGGAGATGCAGAAATCTATCATTTATTGGCGCACGTTCACGCCTGAAAAAAAGCAGCCGTAAAATTCCAACCTCTAGGCGTATTTTCGCACTTTGGAGCCCTGAAAAGAAACTTGTTAGCTCAAGCTGCACATAAGCGTACAGACACAAAAATTCTTTATTTTGATTTCTTGTCGTTTAGTACCGGAGAGGAAAAAGAAATCTGATGTTATTTAAAGTGGCACTGCGACGAAATTTTTCGAATTCATTGTTTTTGCATTTTCTGAATCTTTAAGTGGTACTTACTCACCTGTCCAAGCCGTTTTGTCCAACAAGCGCGGGAAGATGTTTTTTTACGGTTTTTCCGAGAATTTTTCGTCCGCCATTATCAAATCATGTTCCTGCAACCCCATAAGCCTTGCTGCTTTGTGACGTCATATTCCTAACCAACTTGGCTCACATGGCAAATTTGTTATAACATCTCTATGTAGTTCGCAGTTAACTGGCTTCGCAACGTGAATCTAGCGCTCTATTCGAATCGAATCGTGCCCGACCTATGTGTAGTACACGGATACAGCAATAGTTCAGATATGAATGCAGGTATTTCTGCTCATTTTAGTCCTACGATTAAAAGGTGAGCGGGATAAGTGGTTGAGATTCGTGCACACTCACCGCGCGAACTTTAACCCGAGCGGAAAGTTTGTGGCGGGTGTCAGTCCATTTCGCGGAGGAATGTTTTTCAAGAGCGTTTTATATAGAAGGTTGTCGTCGTCGGCTTATTCTTGGCTCAATTCCTACCACAGCATGAAATCCACAATTTACGGATCTTTAACTCGTGCGTAAAGAACCGTAAATATAAGGCCTCTTCTTTACGGACAAGTTCTGCGTTCCGTAAAGATGCGTAAATTCAGAGAGCACGTAAAGACTTCGTAAAGGATAGTAAATGTTCGTAAAGGATAAGGATCATGATGGATATAATTCTCAACTTTCTATTCAGAGAAATACTCAAAGAAGTGAAATAATTGTCTTATTCATCTTCAAAAGAAATACGTAATTATTTTGACCTGTTTCACTTTACATACTTTACGCATCTTTAACATTCTTTACCAATCTTTACGCAACAACCTTTACGGATCTTTAACTTTCTTTACGCCAGAACTCGTAAAGACTGCGTAAAGGATATTAAATGTTCGTAAAGGATAAGGATCCGCATGGATATAATTCGCAACTTTCTATTCAGAGAAATACTCAAAGAAGTGAATAATTATGTCTTATTCATCTTCAAAAGAAATACGTAAATAGGGACCTCTTTCACTTTACATACTTTACGCATCTTTAACATTCTTTACTGATCTTTACGCAACAACGTTTACGGAACTTTAACTTTCTTTACGCCGGTCGATTTTACTGCGTCTTTATGGGACGCATAAACGTATAAAAATGCGTGTTTGCGTTGTTTTTTTTTCGAAGAGCGTCTTAGTTATCACTGCTTTTACGCATCTTTTTAACCAAACTGTTAAAAGAGAGGATGATCATCGTTTGTTGGCCGAGTCCTCCATCACGGTACCTCTATCTATCAGCGGTTTTCCACATTAGGTACCAGGTTCTCTCAGTTTTCCCGCCATATTCTGGCGTCCTCTTGAAGGTGTGAAAATGTCGAATTCAGCACAAGAGTCGATCGATCTTTTGATCATTTTTCGCTGTTTGAACTCTGCTTTGGCTTGGAAAATCCAGTGTGCTGGCGATCCTTGGTAACCTTGAAGACATCAATATGGCGGTGCGTTCGAGACAACAACAATTCAGGTAAGCAATGATTCAATGATTGCAGCAATTTGTTGTGTTGTACGACTACGTTTAACCCGTTTCAAGGATAAAGTAAACTAAGGGTAACAAGTCAGTTCAGTTCATTCGATCGAAACCAAAGGTCAGTTCGATCGCAGCAAAGGTTTTCGACAAAAGAGTAAATGATGATAAAAACTACAGATTTGGAAGGGCATAAATACATGTAGATTATTCTTCGTTTTTAGCACATTGCTTTGGAAAGGGATGATGCTCAAAATCTCAGCTTGACAACAAGGTTCAGGTAGCAGTTCTTTCAAGGTCTCACATGAATGGCTCAATACCCTTATATATATATACAAATCTTATAGTTATACCTTTATGCTATTATGGCACAAAGAGATTAACTGTAAGACTTGGTTCGCAGAAAATATTGTTTAAGCCTAGGTCACACTAGTGATATACAGGGAAAGAAAAAGAACAAAGATAGGTGCGATTACATGGGGCAGGTAAATTGTTTGTATAAAAAATCATTTATTGCAGTAGATATATCTAGCAACCTTTGTGGCATTTCAGGTGTAAAAGTATGGGATCCCTAATAAAAGGGTTCTCCAAATCTCCACTGAAACAGTGGGTATTATGTCTAGGGGTGGATGTATGTACAGGAATTGTTGTAAGCAGAAAATCGAAAATAACAGGAAATAAAATTTAGTCAAAAATTGTTAGGTGTTAAAGAATACACTAACGTTGAGGGACCAACAAACTGCAAAGCAGCCACGTCAACCACAAGGCAGTGCAACAATAATGATAATAATAATTATATAATGGAGAGATTAGCATGGAGTGGTCATTAGAGAAAGGGGGAGGTTAAAATTAGTGATTAAGTTAGGAGGAGGGAAAAAAAAAATTTTTTTAGACTTAAAAAATTTTGATGTGTATATGAATGAAACTCAAAATTTTACCCAAGGGGTATCTATTTAAAACATAAAAAAAATTAAAATTCAGAGACCCAAAAATGTAAGTTTAAATGATTTAATGTAATAAAAACATTGTATGAAAATTACAATTAGTATTTGAAAAACTGAATACTCTCTTGTTATTGAAAAGGAAAAAAAAATATATACAGCATTTTTCGTTCTAAAAAAATGATCTATGTGAATCGAAATTAACAGCTTAATGGTATTTTTCTTCTCAAAAATATGGGGTCTATATGATTAAAAATTATATAGATTATTGGTATTAGTGAATTCTCCATTGAGAAATAGCCAAGTGGCATGATGAACATCATAATAGAACCAAATATTATCTTTAGAGTCTAAGCTGTTATTAATATTCCTTTTTGTAGTGTGGTCCAGTGCTGAGATGTAAGAATCCATTCTGTTATCAGGTACTTTGAACAGCCATTACCCAGGAAAAACAGCATCAGCTTAAATGTGTCGGTATCTCCAATGGGTTTCTTCCAAAATAATTGTTGGATGTCATGTGGCCAGGTGGATGGTGGGTACAAAGCATCTCCATTTAACAGAGTAAGTAAATTCCTTCTTTTTTGGATTAATCTTGGCCTCTCTTTTCTTTTTCATTCATTCATTCAATTGTGTGCTGTAGCCGAATTAAATGCTAGAGATAATTTGTTTTTATTTGTGTTAATCATATTTAAATGAATTTCGGGCTGGAAAAAATTTAATTTGTGTTAATCATATTTAAATGAATTTCAGGCTGGAAAAAAAAAATTTATTTTATTCAAAATAACTTGAGGTTGAAAAATTCAAAAAAATTTGTTGTATAATTTGAAAGGATATAGGAGAAGTAAACAAAAATTCCTGAAGCAAGCAATAAAAGGGGGTAACTTGTAACCCTGAGCGAGGGACCCTAAATTGGGCACTAGGCTGCTGGGCCAACAGTCATCTGGTCCTGTCAAAAGCGCAGCGGCAGACAAGAGCTTGCACAGTCTAAAATTTGAGCCTGCGTGCTATCTAAGTCGAAAGGCACCGCCTGAATGACTAATGGCTTTGTAAAATTGTATTATGTGTTAGGTAACCATTGAGAGGGTATCGAAATCAAGAGAAGAAAGAATAAGAAAAAGATATGACATCACCCGGGTGGAAAAAGACAGGAACATCGACACCAAGGCTCGTATGGTTGAGAATCCTCAGGGGCAAAGCCCAACCGAGCAGGGGTGTTTCTAGTCCGGTACCAAACCTTTGCCCGACACCCCCGTGTCGAGTCCAGTGGAAAAGAAAAGGAAGAGATAGGAAGAGATACTGAAGAAGAGCTTGTGACCCTCTGTAAAAACGAACTTTGCAGACAAAGAAAATTATAATTTTGCATATAATGAAGGCTTTGATAAGGGTCACAAAGGAAAGCGAAAAACGATTTTTTAAAAATGTTTCTATTTAACGCTGAAAATAAAATAATGTAAGTACCGAAGAGTAGAAAAAGTTAAAGTGCAGCGTGTCGTGCAGGTGGAAACAAATCCCCTGGGGATAATCAATTGAATAAATAAAGCCCTGTAAAAATTGGAAAATTTACTGCGATGATCACTCTTCACATGTATCTACATCCGCAGTACAAATATGGATTATTTCATATATACTTCACATCACTTCACTACACGGGAAAATATGAACTCAATAAATTGACCTCGCTCCCAACGTGTGGCTTCATAGCTCAGTTGGTAGAGCATCGCACCGGTATCGCGGAGGTCACGGGTTCGAATCCCGTTGAAGCCCTGATTTTTTTCAGGCTTCTTCTTTCCAATTGCTTAAATTGGAAAATTTACTGCGATGATCACTCTTCACATGTATCTACATCCGCAGTACAAATATGGATTATTTCATATATACTTCACATCACTTCACTACACGGGAAAATATGAACTCAATAAATTGACCTCGCTCCCAACGTGTGGCTTCATAGCTCAGTTGGTAGAGCATCGCACCGGTATCGCGGAGGTCACGGGTTCGAATCCCGTTGAAGCCCTGATTTTTTTTCAGGCTTCTTCTTTCCAATTGCTTATATTGGAAAATTTACTGCGATGATCACTCTTCACATGTATCTACATCCGCAGTACAAATATGGATTATTTCATATATACTTCACATCACTTCACTACACGGGAAAATATGAACTCAATAAATTGACCTCGCTCCCAACGTGTGGCTTCATAGCTCAGTTGGTAGAGCATCGCACCGGTATCGCGGAGGTCACGGGTTCGAATCCCGTTGAAGCCCTGATTTTTTCAGGCTTCTTCTTTCCAATTGCTTAAATTGGAAAATTTACTGCGATGATCACTCTTCACATGTATCTACATCCGCAGTACAAATATGGATTATTTCATATATACTTCAAAACAAGTAAAGCGTCGTAAAGAATTCCTTTTCGGCGTTTTACGATGTGCGTAAAGATAAAAAAAGACATCGTAAAGACATGCTTTACGATACTTTACAAAACAAGTAAAGCGTCGTAAAGAATTCCTTTTCGACGTTTTACGATGTGCGTAAAGATAACGATTTTAGTCTCTCTACGCGTTCTTTACGCACTATGGTTTCTGTGCGTAAGGGACTTCTTTACGCACTTGTAAAGAAGTGCGTATAGCTCCGTAAAAGGTTTCTTTACGCAATATTTCGGGAATCTTTACGGATCCGTAAATTCAAAATTTCATGCTGTGTACAATATGGAAGATCGAGCCAGGGAAACAAACGACAACACCGCAAGGTAAGCCTTGTTTAATTTTATCTAAGTTTCCGTATATTGTTTCAGCCATGAAGTTTTTTCAGTTTTTCGTAGAAGTATCCTATATGTTAAGTCCCAAACATCTCTGCGATTTGTAAATATATCTTCAAGTAACTCATCAATTTTAGTATTGTTCATATCGTCGCGCTATTGTATTTTAGTTTTTTATCCCTTCTGTTTATTCCAGTCATGTGGCACACTCGTAAGATTCTGGTTTACCGAAGAGCCTTTCAATGGTTTCCAAAATTTTCAATTCAACCGGAAATAATTTACTGTTTTTTTTTTCTCAAACACAGGTTTCTATATCTACTTTCCATAGAGATCATAAATGAACTGTAACATTTCTCACAGTCACCAGAAGTTTCATCCCCAGAAGCTGGCCACTCGGTAATTTAATGGGTTTTTAGATGTCGGCGCCCTTCACGTTATGTAATCTGGTAATTGCTGTTCTTTTCGCTGAATAGAGACGATGTTGTGAGCGAAACTCGTTTTCGTTAGAGCGTTTTGCTGTGTACATTTCCGTTGACCTAAAATAAGCTCAAATGTCCCAGTCTTGTACCCATTGCGAAATCTGTTTGAATAAAATGGCAATTTAAACTCAGTTTCCTGGTCCTCACCTTGTGCACCTTGATAATTATGCTGGACACATGCGTAATTTTACAGGTAATGTGGATTGTTGGGATTTTTAGGGGGGCAAGGTTAAGCCATTTTATTATGCAACAACAATGCCGAGGGAGGGGAGGGGTGTCTAGCTTAAGCAAATGCAGTTTTAATCAAAACTATACACCTAATTGCAACATTCAAGAAATGAGGGGTGGCAGTATCTGTAAAATAATCCCTCTCTATGTTACCTATAGAACTTTAAAAATTCCATGACCTGCCAGGCCTGGAAAAAGAAGATTTACAATTCCAAGACTTCCCATGTTTCCATTACCCATGCAAACCCTGATGAGTGTTGCTTAATTCTTTTTCTTTTTATTTTTCTCTTTAAATTCATCCAGGCCTTGTTGATATTGCAATTAGATGTATTTTTAACAGAAGGACCAGAGGCGGATCCAGGGGAGGGGTTGAGGGAGTTGCAACCCCCCTTTGAGAATTTTTTTTTGTTATTTTGCTTGATTCTTCGTAAAATAATAATAGAATAAAATTGTTTTTACGAGGTTATTTCACTTTTACCATTCGACTGCTTGTCAAGTTATGAAAAGATAATGTACATTTCGCAAAGGTCGTATCAGGTTCAGGCCGTATAACAAGCGACATGAACAGGCGACATTCATTGATAGTGTACAACCCCCCTTTCAGAAATTCCTGGATCCGCCCCTGAGGACTAAACAGAAAACAGAGAATACAGTGACATTCTCTCATTTTTATCAATGAGTTGGATATTTTGGAATACAATCAGTCACACAGTCAGTGTTAACGTTATGAGTTGCTGTGGTGTACTGAGGAGACCCTGAGTAGCATGTAGTACACTCTCCAAGGAATATATTTAATTTCTGGCGCTTTAGCCAGTTGGAAGTTCCGATAGGATTTGTTCATTACTAGTCAATAAAAGCCAATTTCATTGCTGATCTTTAAGGAAGACTATTACTACATGCAGCTGTAAGCAAGCACACCCTACATATTTTTGGCTGTTTAGGGTCTAAAATTAACTTCTTTGACTTTGCTACAGCTTTAACTATGACCTTTCCATCAAGCTAGTGATGTGCAGTCGCCAACAGTTTTCCTCTTTATGGTAATGGAAGTCAAGATGAAAAGTCTGCTATTGGCAAAAGGGGTCTGAATTTTCTGTCAGTGTAATTGCTTTGGCCAAAATTAACATTAATTTGGGAATGAGATAAATATATGACAGTGGCATAGTCCTGAAAATAGTTATCCCCCATTGATGGCCAGTTGAAAATTCTGATCATCAATGTGAACTTTTAGCAGCACTGGCAGCTAGGAAGGGGTGATTCAGACTCTGCTGTTGCCCTCTAAATTCCAAATTTGGGGGTTTCCCACTGTCTCAGGTGTCTGTGGTGTTGCCTTCAGCAAACAATGTGGTCAATGTGGTAAACCCTTTATTTTTCTTTCGTTTTAAGCCCTATTGCTGCAGTAGCCAAAACCCAACTACTCAGACACACTTTCAAAACCTGGATGCGAAAGTAACTTACTAATCATCTTTTTCAACTTCTGCCATTCTTTCATGACATCTATCAACCTCCATGCAACATCTACATTCTTCATGCTGGACAACAAACTCCAACGAACAATTTATACACTTGCACCTATAACCATAACCTTACATGTACATGTATGGGTAAGCTTAAATTCAAAATAACATTAACAGTTAATTGACACCAAAAATATGTATAAATAAACTTGAAATACCTGAAGAACTAAAACTACCACATCGATCTTTTTTTATTATTATTTTTGGTAATTGACCAAATTACAGAAATTTAAATCGTGCAATATCTACGAAACAGACATTTTCAAAAACGGTGACAGATCGAATCCAACATAACTTCCTTCGAAACAAACTGCTTGGAATTTTCAGTAGCTCTTTTACAAAAATAGACGCATTGATAAAAGCAGAAAGAATCGAAACGAAGAAACCAAATAAAATACCAGTCTGGTAGATCTGTCTCGTCAGCAAATCGACTTAGAAGCATGTCCTCAGACTCTTCTTCTTCCTCTACAGCTATTTGTTCAGCGTACTGGGTAGCTTCTTCTTCGGTGGCAATCTGGCTCGGCACTATCATCGTATGATTGGAAATCTTCACTTGCCGAGCAGAAGCTAGCCTCTGAAGACTCAGAGCAACCTTCACTACTGCTTTCAGACAAACTTTACCCAAAATGAACTTCTGAATCGACAGAGATTTCGCTAATACTAAGATAAAAACTCGACTGATATCAACGGCGATCAAAGGTAAATCAATCTCGTGTTAGGAATATGACGTCACAAGTAGAGATGCCGCTGCGAAAATAGCGGGCTCAACTGGAACCAATTTCGAGTAATGGCGGACGAAAAATTTCACTTTTCGAGCGGCGAAATTTTAATGAAGGAAGTCCTTTTAATTTTTTCTTTTTGGACGAAAGGACATCGTACATGATGGTAAGTTATTCTGTATAAAAAAAAGTGGGAAAAAGAAATGTGAAATTTCGTCGCAGTGGCACTTTAAAAGTCAAGTAGTAACGAATTAATCATGTCTGATTTGGTGTGCATTATCTGCCACGCAGGTGCTGCACTTGATAAAAGTCTCATAAGCAACCCTGAAATGATCGTGCATATGTACGAGTCCTGCAAAGAACGACCGTCCTTGGGTAAGAATAATGACAAGTCACTAATTACTGTGCACAGACCGCTTAGCAAGCTTGAGTGAAGTTGAAACGTAAACGTTCGCACCACCACAGTGAGTGCCGCCGACCAGTTGCATGATCGAGCGAATGAGAAGTGCAAAGCGGGCATTGCCAGACGACTCTCCATCCGTTCTCCCTAGAGACCCTGGTCGTCCTTCTACCTAATCATCCTCTTCGTGACCTAGAAGGGCGAAAACGCTTTCCAAGTCGCAGGTGTGCCTGTTCAAGTCTTGTAGTTTTTGTCCCGGAGATTTACATCGCGTTTTTACAGATCAAGTGGGAACAACTTTGCTGGAAATGAAGAACAATACGCAAGACGACCAGGTTGGAACTTGCGTGTGCCGTGTAGGTGGCACTTCTGCGGCTCTTCGTGGGATATATAGCGGAAAAGCGTACAAGTGTGCCAGGAGGTGGATGCTGGCAAAGAATTCGAACGAGCTCAGAAGGACAGACTCGAAGGCAAAGATATGTAGAAGTCAAAGAGTAATAGATAATTTGTAGCGCGCGACGCGTGTTTACTATTTTCGCACCTTCTTCTCTCTCAAAATATACCTTTGTAACAACAGTCAAGTCCATTCACTTTCTTAGAATTATTTAAACTAATGTGTTCGTGATGTAGATCAACTGATTATCTCTTGAGACAATGTTTCTATTCTTTACGTGCAAAAGTGTGGGAGTAAGGAGCGTCGCTTCCCTTCAAACATGAGCGAATGTTGTTGCAGTGAGTTAGAAGGTTGTCAAGACTCCAAGAAGAGTGATCTTGCTCTTGAAGATTTTGGATGTTCAGGGTTCAGGGGTTCGTGCATACCAATTATCAGTATTTCCTTGCTTTAATATCTCCCTGCATGGCCACATTTGCTAACAGATGGGTCTTCCAAACCAGTGTGTTTGTACACACATGACTTCAAAAGGAATTGATTTCTGCCAAAATTACCCTCCCAGATTTCTCATTCAAATTAAGAATTGACCAAGAAAGGAAACTTAAACATATCAATGCAGAGAACATTTGCTCAGAAAAAATTCGCTCACTATTCTGCTTTCTGTCTCTGTAGGCTGCGCTGGCTGACTGCTGCTTCTCAGATTAGATACTACAACGGATGCTTGAATCGATAGAAAGCAGCTTTTACCGAAATTTGTCTTGCTGATTAAGCCATGGAGTCAACAAAATCCCATCCCTAAAAGTCCAGGCGTCGAACGAAATTATCTGGTTTGAAATGCTTAGAACAGATCATCCAACTCCTAGACGGCTCTCACTATATTTAAATGCTTTGCACGTTTGGCTTTCACGAAATCGACCCATCGCTTTCTACGTTTCTTCGCTTCAAGCAGATCATCTCTAAATAAAATCGGTATGACACGAAGCGTAATAGCTCCTGTAAGTTTGTTGAGTAGCTACATCCTCTTTACAATGCACCTGGCTAGCAGTTTTTCGAACTACTTTCTCAGCTTTCCCACAAAAACAAGTAAATATGCGAACTACAAAATCATCGATGTTCTGGATTTGACGTCACATCTGGCCCTGCACCACGCTCCGTTAGACTCGATCGCGAACCAAAATTGAGGCATTTGGACGTACTTTGACGGGCATAAAAATTCGAGGATCTAACCAAATCAAAACATTTTTGCGCCAAAATTACTCAACAAAATAGCTTTATTATTTTAGAGACGAAAACTTTTTTGGGGTGTTAAGTTGCACTTATAAAATTAGTATCTTCAAAATCAAACTTTATACCGAAGGAGTAGAACAAATATAGTTCAATTAGTTTAATTGTAATTAGTCCCACTTTCTGTAATAAACTTAATAGTAAATGTATTTTACAATTACTGCGCAGATCTTGTAAAACGCCCATTAGAGCTTTCTGGATCTCCTGCCTTATGAGGTGAATAATATGAGTATCAAATGATATGTTATGTTTCATTGAAAAAAGCGAAATAAAGTAATTAGACGCAGATATAAGTATCTGAGCGATTTAAGCAAAAAACGTGCCGCTAGATTTTTCCCTGGATTTGGGCGCAGCGCAAACCAAGGAGTAGTCAGCTACTTTAAACTCTAGGGGGGCTCCGTCCTAGGCTGGGCTTGGGTACATGGGCCTAGCCAATGCTCTCAGTATCTGCTTGGTGGCATGTGCTGGTGAAGAGAGGTTATTTGACTATGTTTGCTCAAATGTTCGAACCTCGTTTGAAGCGTTGTGTTAACATGGCACCCCCTGCTAGAGAGGGGCCAGATCCTCCTAGGCCAGGAGGGGTGGTCAAATTTATTATTGACTGCCGGGAACTGTCCTTTGCGTCAAACTGGGGGCGAGCATATTTTTGCGTACAGGTCAAATATCTATGTAACATAATAGTTATTACATCGTAAATGATCTGCTTTTGGCATTTACAAAATGTTTAAGGACAACTGCCGTAGCTTTTATACGTACTCTATAAACATATTTATGCTAGGTGAAACAAAAAGCTAACTGCCCGTAAATTATAGCTTATTAATTTACTTAGTTATAAGTAGGCGAAAAAGCCTCACCCGTGTGAAAGTACTACTAATAAACTGATTATAATATATAATTATTAATATTATTACCCACCAAAAAACTTAATAACAAAGATGTTGCGCCCGATAAGGATGAGAATGCTGAGAATAATTGAGGAGGATGGAGATAATAAGCCTGAAAAAAAGTCCACGGCAGTGGCTAAGACAAATACTAAATAGAAACTCTCAGCTGTGCTTAAGTGTTTAGCTCCGACAAGTTTATGCCTGCATCTCACACGCAAGGGACACGCGCACGCTCCCCGTCACTGACAGTAGCTTAAGAGGATACAAAGTGTCCGCCCCCGCGCGTCATGCGTTTCATGTGTGCTGTACTCCAGTATGTGCAATGGTAAACTGTTCAGCTGTGCTTGGATCATCTTCTTCTCCAAAACACTCTTAAATTCCTAATCATCAAGGGCTACGTTGTTTATGATTGAGAGCTTGAGTGTAAAGTCGCCTGCTTCATGATGTGGTTACCCCGAAGCAAAATTATAACTGTCAGCTGTGTGCTGGGATGCTTCGTATCCCAAAAAGTTTAAGTCCTAATACTCAAGCCGCATGGTTGCTCAGACTGAAGAGCTGACACAAAAGTCGCCTTGTGCAAGTAGCCGTGGCTGCCAATGTGAATAAGTAACCTGTCAGTGGTGCTGGATGATTCTTCTCCAAACAGTGTTAAGATCTAATATCAAGCCGCGCACTGTTTACTACTGGAAGAGCTGAAATAAAGTTCGCCTTGTTCATGATGTGATGTTACCCCGAGCGAATTGTAACTGTCAGCTGTGGGCTTGACTATTTTCTTCTCCAAACCGTTTTACAGTCGAAATTTAAGCGGACGTTGTTTTACACCTTTAAAGGCCTGAGGTAAAGTCCTCGCCGTCTTCTTCAGTGATGTGTCTACCCCAACTTGCGAGTTGTAACTGTCAGACTGTGCTGGATTTGTTCTTCTCCAAACAGTTTGAAATCTAATATTAAGCGGCCCCGTTGTTTAGACTTGAAGAGCTGAGGTTAAAGTTCGCCTGTGTCATGATGTGTTACCCCGAGCAAATTGACTAAACTGTCAGCTGTGCTGGGATGTTCTTCTCCAAAATGTTTAACGTCAAATATCTAAGCGCACGTTCTTTCTTCCGAATGAAGAGCTTGAGGCTAAGAAGTCGCCTTGATGGCAAGGTCGGGCGTAGAGCCTCCAATGTGAATAGATAAAAATGTCAAGCTGTTTCTTGGAATGTTTTTTCTTCTCAAACAGTTTAAGTTCTAATATCAAGCGCAACGTTGTGCCAGACTGAAGAGCTGAGAAAAAGTCGCCCTTTCTGCCAAAAAGCGTGGCTTTCCAAGTGCATCAGTAACGGCTCAGCATGTGCTTGAATGGTTCTTCTCTCCGAACAGTTTAATTCTAATATCAAGCGCACGTTGTTTACACTGAAAAGGCTGAATAAAAGTCGCCTGGTTCATCGATGTGTTACCCCCGAGCGAAATCTAACTGTACAGCTGTGCTGGAGATGTCCTTCTCCACAAAACAGGTCAAGCGCTAATATCCAAGCGCACGCTGTTTAGACTCGAATGGCGAAGGTAAAAGTCGCCTTGTTAAGGATGTGTTACCCGCGAGCGAATTTGTAACCTTTCTGCTGTGGCTGGAATGGTATCTTCTCCAAACAGTTTAAGTCTAATATCGAGCGGCACGTTCTTGCAGACGGAAGCAGCTGAAGGAAAAGTCGCCTTTTGGCCCAAAAGCGTGGCTTCCAAGTGGAATAGTAAACTGGTAGCTGTGCTGGAATGTTCTTCTCCAAACAGTTTAAGGTCTAATAATCAAGCGCATCCCGCTGCTTAGAATGACGAGCTGAGGTAAAGTTCGCCGTGTTCATGATTGTAGTTTTACCCCAAGACGAGCTGTACCTGTCAGCTGTGCTGCGAATGTTCTTCCTCCAAACAGTTTTAAGTCTAATATCAAGCCACACGTGGTCTAGACTGGGGGGGGGACGAGCTGAGGTAAAGTCACCTTGTTCATGAGTGGTTACCCACAAAGCGAGCTGTTTTTAACGTTTTTTTTTTTTTTTTTTCACGGCTGTGCTGGAAAATGTTTCTTCTCCCAAAACGGTTTTAAGTCTAAGATCAAGCGCACAGGTTGTTTTAGACTGAAGAGCTGAGGTAAAGTCGCCCTTGTTCCATAGATGTGTTTACCCCAAGCGAGTTGTAACTGTCCAGCTGTGCTGGAATGTCTTCTTCTCCAAAGAGTTTTAAGTCTAATATTCAAGCGCACGTTGTGCAGACGAAGAGCCTGATGTAAAGGTCGCCTTGTTACATGATGTGTTACCCCAAGCCGAGTGGTAACCAGTCAGCTGTGCTCGGAATGTTTCTTCTCTTCTCCAAAACAGTTTAAGTCTAATAATCGCAGCGCACGTTTGTTTGAGACTGAAGAGCCTGAGGGGAAAAAGTCGCCTTTTGCAAAAAGCGTGGCTCCAAGTGAATAGTAACTGTTAGCTGTGCTGGAATGTTCTTCTCCAAACAGTTTAAGTCTAATATCAAGCGCACGCTGCTTAGAATGAAGAGCTGAGGTAAAGTCGCCTTGTTCATGATGTGTTACCCAAGCGAGTTGTAACTGTCAGCTGTGCTGGAATGTTCTTCTCCAAACAGTTTAAGTCTAATATCAAGCGCACGCTGTTTAGACTGAAGAGCTGAGGTAAAGTCGCCTTGTTCATGATGTGTTACCCCAAGCGAGCTGTAACTGTCAGCTGTGCTGGAATGTTCTTCTCCAAACAGTTTAAGTCTAATATTAAGCATACGTTGTTTAGACTGAAGAGCTGAGGTAAAGTCGCCTTGTTCATGATGTGTTACCCCAAGCGAGTTGTAACTGTCAGCTGTGCTGGAATGTTCTTCTCCAAACAGTTTAAGTCTAATATCGGGCGCACGTTGTTGAGACTGAAGAGCTGAGGAAAAGTCGCCTTTTGCAAAAAGCGTGGCTCCACGTGAATAGTAACTGTTAGCTGTGCTGGAATGTTCTTCTCCAAACAGTTTAAGTCTAATATCAAGCGCACGTTGTTTAGACTGAAGAGCTGAGGTAAAGTCGCCTTGTTCATGTTGTGTTACCCCGAGTGAATGGTAACTGTTAGCTGTGCTGGAATGTTCTTCTCCAAACAGTTTAAGTCTAATATCAAGCGCACGTTGTGTAGACTGAAGAGCTGAGGTTAAGTCGCCTTGTGCAAGTTGCGAGGCTCCAAGTAAATAGTAACTGTCAGCTGTGCTGGAATGTTCTTCTCCAAACAGTTTAAGTCTAATATCAAGCGCACGTTGTTTAGACTGAAGAGCTGAGGAAAAGTCGCCTTTTGCAAAAAGCGTGGCTCCAAGTGAATAGTAACTGTGAGCTGTGCTGGAATGTTCTTCTCCAAACAGTTTAAGTCTAATATCAAGCGCACGTTGTTTAGACTGAAGAGCTGAGGTAAAGTCGCCTTGTTCATGTTGTGTTACCCCGAGTGAATGGTAACTGTTAGCTGTGCTTGAGTGTTCTTCTCCAAACAGTTTAATGTTGATATCAAGTGCACGCTGTTTAGACTGAAGAGCTGAGGTTAAGTCGCCTTTTTCATGTTGGGTGTCACCGAGTGAGTGGTAACTGTCAGCTGTGCTCGAATGTTGTTCTCCAAACAGTTTTAACCTGATATCAAGTGCACTTTGTTGAGACTGAAGAGCTGAGGTAAAGTCGCCTTGTTCATGTTGTGTTACCCCGAGTGAATGGTAACTTTTAGCTGTGCTTGAGTGTTCCTCTCCAAACAGTTTAAGGTTAATATTAAGTGCACGCTGTTTAGCCTGAAGAGCTGAGGTAAAGTCGCCTAAATTATGTCGTGTGATTCCGAGTAAATGGTAACTGTTAGCTACGCGCAGGTGTTCTTCTCCAAACAGTTGAACACTGATATCAAGATTATGCTGTGCAGACTGAAGAGCTGAGGTGAAGTCCTCTTGTGCATGTTGTGTTATCCAGAGTGAATGGTAACTATATGCTGTGCGCAAGTGGTTTTTACCAAACAATTTGAGCCTGATATGAAGCGCTCTTTCTTTAGACTGAAGAGCTGAGGTTAAGTCGCCTTTTTCTTGTTGGGTGTCACCGAGTGAGTGGTAACTGTCAGCTGTGCTCGAATGTTGTTCTCCAAACAGTTTTAACCTGATATCAAGTGCACTTTGTTGAGACTGAAGAGCTGAGGTAAAGTCGCCTTGTTCATGTTGTGTTACCCCGAGTGAATGGTAACTGTTAGCTGCGCTTGAGTGTTCTTCTCCAAACAGTTTAAGGTTAATATCAAGTGCACGCTGTTTAGACTGAAGAGCTGAGGAAAGGTCGCCTTGTTCATGTTGTGTTACCCCGAGTGAATGGTAACTGTTAGCTGTGCTTGGGTGTTCTTCTCCAAAAAGTTTAAGCTCGATATCAAGTGCACGTTGTTTAGACTGAAGAGCTGAGGTAAAGTCGCCTTGTTCATGTTGTGTTACACCGAGTGAATGGTAACTGTGAGCTGTGCTTGAGTGTTCTTCTCCAAACAGTTTTACACTGATATCAAGTGCACGTTGTTTAGACAAACAAGCTGAGGTGAAATCGCCTTGTTCATGTTGTGTTACCCCGAGTGAATGGTAACCGTTAGCTGTGGTTGAGTGTTCTTCTCCAAACAGGTTAAGGTTGATATCAAGTGAACGCTGTTTAGACTGAACAGCTGAGGTATAGTCGCCTTGTTCATGTTGTGTTACCCGAGTGAATGGTGACTGGCAGCTGTGCTTGAGTGTTCTTCTCCAAACAGTTTTAACCTGATATCAAGTGCACGTTGTTGGGAGTGAAGAGCTGAGGAAAGGTCGCCTTGTTCACGTTGTGTTATTCCGAGTGAATGGTAACTGTTAGCTGTTTTTGGGTGTTCTTCTCCAAACAGTTTTACGCTGATATCAAGCGCACGTTGTTTAGACTGAAGAGCTGATTTAAAATGTCCTTGTTGATGCTGTGTTACCCCGAGTGAATGGTAACTGTCAGCTGTGCTTGGGTGCTTTTCTCCAAACAGTTCAAGTCTGATATCAAGGGCGCGCTGTGTGGACTGAAAAGCGTCTGAATAGTTTTGTATTGTGTACTGAATGTTTGCGTGGTCAGCATAGCTCGTTGCTAGTGCTTCTTGATGAATTGCCAGAGTGACAAAGTTTGGTTCCTGAAATGACGAATTCTCTTTGGCATTCTTGCATTTTTCAATTGCCTTTTCATGATACATGATCCTTTCGGAGGAGAGTTTGGCCGCCTCTTCATGTCTGTTTAACACACTGTGAATTATCGTGGTGACATGGTGCTGAAAATTAAATGAACCAACTAAACTTTGGATTAGCGGTGTTTCGATATCTTTTGCTATATTTAGCACAGTGTTGCTTGCAGATCGCGTTGCGTCAGCATCAGGTAAATGTTTTGTTGCTTCGCTCAGGATACAAAGAACTTCTACTGTCAGCGGAGGATTGATTAAGTTTTCTGAGTTTCTGAGGATCATTTCTTCGTCTCCATTTTCCCTCTCTGTATTTTCCATTGCAGGAATGAAAAGAAGCCGGGTGTCTCCCACTGCTCTGCATTCTTGGAGCGCTTTTCTGTGCAGCATCAACATTCTTGACGAGTTGTTTATAGATCGATAATAAATACCAAGTATCTGAAGCATAATAATTCGTAGAATTCTCTGCTCGGGATCAGGGTTGGCATCCATTAAGGAAAGAGCCTCTTCTAAGAGTTGAACTCCGTGCTCTGTTTTTCCAGTAACCATTTGATAGATGCCGCTGTAACACAGGTGCTTTCCTTTATTATCATCAGGACTTGACGGCTCATGTTTCCCTTTCGAAAGAAGCTGCAGCGTCCTTCCATTAGAACCCCAAGTTATTTCACCAAAAGCCAAACAAACAAGTAGCTGTCTGTAGATTACGCTGTTCCCATCTTTCCTGGCAGCTTCAATTGCCGACTCGTAAATTTTGTCAAACTTTTTGCCATCACACCAAAATAAGCTGTCTAGAAATAGTTCTGCTTTTACCAGAGCTCGAAAAACATTGTCAGAAGTCTTGAAATCGTAACATCCTTCTGTAAGACTTGTAAAGAAACTCTGCTCATGTTCATAGAACTCAATAAATGCAGACATGGAATCCCCTGTCAAAAACTGCTCATTAAGCTCCTCGAATCGGGCGACGTTATACGCACGCAAGCGGGATTTGGCATCAAGAATCGTTTCTTCCATTTCTTCTTCTCCTTTTTCTTTTGCAAATGACTGAAGTAGTTTATGTATCGAAAATAATCCAGATTTGGAACCTGAATCGAGAAAAGATCTCCTCCGAAGGGTTTGCAGGATGTTATTCGTCGGAAGAATTTGAGACATACCTAGAACAGCTGCAGCAGTCTTTCGATCGAAACTCTCTGGAAGAACACTCAAGGACACAAGAGCTTCTTTCTCTTGAGTAGAGAGTCTCTGAAATGAAGAGTCAAATAGGCATCTCATTCTTAGATGGCTTGGGTAATCTGGATTGTCCAACATCTCCACGATGTCATTACTTTCTAAGGACGTCGTGACGTCATTTAGAACATGACTTCCGCTATCAACATCATCTTCCGAAATAGAAGAACATAATAACTTTACGGCCAAAGGTACTTGACCGCAGATTTGCTGAATTCGTGTTGAGTCAGAAGCGGTGACATTTGGGAGTAATTCTTTAACAAGGGTTTGACAAGACAACTTATCTAATGGACATATTCTTACTGCCTGGTAGCCTTGGAATTGAACATTCATAAACTCTAACGATTCCCTCGTGGTTATAAGAAATGTCACCTTTTTGGTTCGTCTGAGAATTTCTTCGAGGAAATGCGTGAAGTCCTCTTTGACTTTCGCCATTCCACTCTCCAGTAGGTCATCAGCGTTATCAAGAATTAGTACAAAAGGATCTGAAATCTCGTTAACTAGTTGGTAAAGCTCATCATCAATTGAAGGACGCTGCTTTTGTTGGTCATTTGTGGCAGGTCGTCTAAAAAAAGTAAGAAGCTTCGATTTGAGATCAGCTTTTGACTGAAGTCCTCGTAAGGAGAGGAAGTAGACGTGTAATCCCTGTGAGCGGAGATGGTGTCCAACGGCAATTGCAACCGACGTTTTTCCGAATCCAGGCGAACCCCAGATCGACACGATGCTGGTGGATCCAGAAGTCACGTGACCAATGATTTCTTCAATCTCCTTCTGGCGGCCAGTGAAGTGTGGAACCATTGGATCAATACATGATTCGGGCAGTGATAGCTTGGTATCTTTCAAAAACCAGATTTCAACAACACTTATCATAAAAATTGCTTTGTGCATGTATGATAATCGAAGCATACTGTTGGGCCTTGGACTACTGTAGCACAACAAAGACCCAATTAAAATAAAAAGTCAAATAATCTATGGCATAATTCCAGATAATTAATATTATCTTTTTTTCGGCTCGTGAGCGGGCGGAATTCAACAAATCCTGCAATCTGGTTGGTTCCTGGAGCGGGCGGAATTCTCTCATACGGACCGCTACAGCGGGCGGAATCCATCGTGTTGATCTATTTTCGTGAATGAATTAGCGGTTATCGTCAATCTTTCGCCCTGTTTTCACTTCAAAGACGATTAATTAACGCAAGTTTACCTCTATTCACCTCTAGATGGCAAGGAAATTTACTGTAAGTAAATTCAATTGAAGTTTTTGAAGTTGTGAGAGTTTGTTTGGTTGTTTGTTGCTCGGCGCTGTAATGGCGCGTAATCCTGTGTGTCTCTTTGTACAACTTTAAGTAAAAACTGAGTCAATTTCAGTCGAGTTTCCCTCTCTAAACGTTGCTGTACTTAATAGAATTGCTGTGGAATACACTTAACGAATTTTCTCGTTATCTGCTACTCAATTTAGGGTAGAAAAGTCTAATTCAGTCGAGTGATTCGCAATGATCGACAAAAACTGTTTTTGTAGTACAACTTCAAACTTTGGACAAAAATTCACACCTGGAAAACAATTTTGGAGACCTTAACTAGGGAACTAAATGCACTAGCATAAAGTAGTTCGAAACAATTATGTTCTTTAATACATCTTTCTTCGTATAGTATCTGATTTACTCGTTCTTTCGCTCGTTAGATTTTTTGCGAATGGTTTGTAGACGGCGCGTAAGCCGATTCAATGGCAAAGTTGCGTAAACAGACGTACTTGTAAGCCAGTTTACGTCAAGAAAAAAGAGATAAAAATGTTATTGGCCGACTTAGGGTCGGTCCGTATAGGGAAAAACTGTGACCTCGGCCTTGAAAATGCTGCCCTCGGCCTGCGGCCTCGGGCAGCATTTTCAAGACCTCGGTCACAGTTTTCTCCTATACGGACCTCCCAGCCGGCCAATAACATATATTTATTTTTTGTTAACGTGGAAGTAAGACCTATGTAAAGAATTCAAAATTAGGAAACTTGCGGTCGCTTCATACGGGCCCAAATGGAGACGTAAAATAACATGTTTAGCTCAACATTAATTAAGTAGTTTAGTTTACCCGAGATCTTCTTTGGACACGTTCCTTGAGACTTACTTCTTGCTTCTCAAACTCATTAACAATTCATCATGTTTAAACACAGGCGTCCCAAACTCACGATTCGACGAATCTATCAAATGTTGATGATTTATGTACGCGTATCGAGTAAGACGTGACCAAGTCAAGCGCGCAGTGTTGTGTTACACTGTTTGAGCGCTCTACAAGGCATTGTATGGAGTTTAAATAACGAGGGATAAAATCGCGCAAGGAAATAAAATGTTTCTTTTTTGAATGAAATAAAGAAAATATACTCACCTTGCTTGGTTTCTGTCATCCATTTGGCCTGTTTCATCTTTTTTTTTGTGGGGGGGGGGGGGGTGGGGGATGGGTTGAGGTGTTTGAGGCAGGCTGGACAGAGCTTTTTCGAAACCTCTGCAGCACGAGGCCGTTTTCTCTTCGAAATTTGGAAAGTTGGAAATCAATAGTAATGGCCTTAGATTACAATGAGGCGTCAGGAGCCTCCTTTAGGCGTCAAAATGTTCCAATCCGCTGCTCGATTTTCCCCTCCAACGTAAATATGGAGAGTCCACTTGTCTTTTTTCCGGTCGGCTTGGAAAATATTTCTCCTTTCCGCTCCAATTCGACCGATTTTTGCTTCGCCACTGGAGCTTTCAACTTTCCGCCGCACCTTGTTTCCGTCCTTTTGACTCTGGCACAGTTGAAAATCAACATTAGCGACCGCTCTAGCATGACAACCGCGTCGTACCAGACGGGTGCACAGTCAAAACTTTCCGTTAAAATATACCACTCTCTCCCGACGACCACGCGGGTGCATTTTGACGCCTCAAAGCAATCTAGGACCACCACTGTTGATTTCCAACGACACAGGGCTTTCCAAACAGCGACAAACACCTTAAACCCTTCCCCCACCCCTCACCCAAAAAGGAAAAAAACGTAAAATAGACCGAATGGACTGCAGAAACCAGGCAAGGTTAGCATATATATTTTTTAATTTTATTCAAACAAGGAACATTTTATTCCTTGCGATTTCATCCTTCGTTGTTTTAGACTCCATACAAATGTCTTTTAGAGGGCTCAAGTTTTCAACGACAAAAAATGTAACACAACCCCGCGCACTCGCGTTGGTCACGTCTAACGCGATACGCATGCATAAATCATTAATATTTGATCAGTTCCTCGAATCGAGTGTTTGGGACGCCTGTGGTTTAAACAAAGGAGATCATGACTGTGGCGATGTTTGGATATCTGATCTTAAGGGCGGTGCCTACTAAATAGAAAGGTTTTTGCGCCAGGTTAGGACCAAGCGGAAAAAGTAGTTTCTGGTGATGAGCAAAAGGTGTTTAGGCTGTATTTTAGCTGAACCAGAGCAAGGCTGTC
>JAHPZR010051178.1:0-2500 GCA_019787425.1 Platygyra sinensis | reverse complement strand
TGCAGAGAGTACGTGGCCCATGTATGCGACTTCCTTACGCCTGAGCTGCAATTTTCCCCCGTTTACCTTTTTCTCGGCAGCGTTGGAGGAGAGCAATGAGATTTTCATCATGGTCTTTTACTGCTTCATCATCGTTAGCTCCACATCCAAATACAAGGATGTCATCAGCGATCGCCTTGCATCCATTTAGCCCTGCTAATGCCTGATCCAGTCTTCGTTGAAATTCTTCAGGCGCCGGCGAGATGCCGAACGGCATTCGAAGCCATCTGTATCTTCCCCATGGAGTGCCAAATGTAGTTGCGTAACTACTTTCCTCGTCCAAGGACACATGCCAAAACCCATTTTTGGCGTCTAACACAATAAAGCATCTTGCATTTGAGAGCTCAGGAAGGACATCTTCGATTGTCGGCAGAGGGTAGTGATTGCGTTTGAGGGCTTGGTTAAGTGGTTTGGGGTCCACACACAGACAAACATTGCCATTTTTCTTCAGGGTGACGACAGTTGCTGATATCCAGGAGGTAGGAACATTTACTGGTGTGATGATATTAAGGCCTTCCAAGCGATTCATTTCCTCTTTTAGTTTTTCTTTCATGGCGATCGGCACCTTTCTTGTTGGGAGTTGAACTGGTGGCACGTTCGGGTCAATTTCTAGGTGGAGGTCACCTTCTAACTTTCCTTCTCCTCTGAATACATCAGCATACTCTTTGAGAATAGATTCTGTTGTGAGTGGTGTTTTGCTCTGCGATGGTTCCTCTGATTGAATAGCCACGATGTTTTGTCGGACCACAGATATGAGTTGCATTTGCTCACTGGCTCTTAAACCCAGCAGCGGCTTGCCTTTCCCTTTCACAACTACAAATTCCACACTGTACTTTCTTCCATTTCTGGGGTTCACAACTTGAACACGTTTCTTGCCAATTGGCTTCTCCTCAGTTTTGTTGTACATAACAAGAGTTACTTCTGCATTGTCCAGCAGGGATAGACTATCCTTGCCATATACTTCTTTGAAGGATTCTTCGGGTAGGATGTTCACCGTGGCACCAGTGTCCAGTTGGAATGGGACTCGGTGACCATTTAACAGCATCACTGCAAGCAGTTTCTCCTTGTGATCAGGCTTTTCCACAGCACAGACTTGTCCCTTGACATCGACACAAGCAACATATTCATCGAAGTCGGAATCTTCCACTGTATGCACTGGCTTGCGGAGATGTCTTGGTGTGGGGCGTTTAGAGGACGTGGGCAAATCGGGTGGAGGCAGTTTGGTTTTGCAGGCCACCGCAAAGTGGTTTTGCATTCCACAATTAGAGCAAGTCTTACCCCAAGCAGGACATTTGAGCTTATTCCAGACATGCGTTTTAGCGCAGAACTTGCAGCGGCTTTCTCTCTCTCCTCTGGGGAGCGGAGGTGTCTTCTCGTTGGACTGACTAATAGCGCTGACCTCCTCCTGATTAATTTCTTTCAGTTGTTGGCTTGAGGTCTCATATGATCTACAGATATCAATGCATTCCTTCAGTGTAAGTTTGGAGACTTGTAGAAGCTTCTTGCGTGCTTGATTGTCTCTTACTCCAATGACAATCCTGTCTCTAATTAGACTATTCTCTAACACTCCGAAGTTACATGTCTTAGCCAACGTGCGCAATGCCGTGACGTAGGCATCCAGGGATTCGTTTGGCTCTTGGTCCCTCTTGTTAAATCGATATCTCTCGTATATTTCGTTTGTCTCTCCGATGCAATAACGCTGTAGCTTTTGGAGACCAACATCAATGTCCTTTTTATCATCTTCGTTCGCAAATTCTAATCCTTCGTACACATCTAGAGCATCTGAGCCAATACAGGTTAACAATGTGGCAGTTCTCAGCGATTTGTTTACAGTAGGGTTTTCAGGATCTTTTAGACGTACAGCTATTTCATAGTTGTTCCAAGCACGGTGGAATTTCTTCCAGTTCGTCGCCAAATCCCCTGTGAGCTCTAATTTTGAGGGCAATGGGATGTTTATCGGGATTTGTACTAGATTTGGCTGTGCGACGGCTCCTTGTACTTGCACAGAAGCGCCGCTACCATCGGGTTTCGGTGGCATAATTAGTATTTTGAAGTTAGTTAGATTTCTTCAGCTGAGATTTCTTTCCAAAAGCACAAGACAATTCCACTCACCGTGGTCTTCCGCTATTCTTTGTGAAGAACTTGTCAAGTGGCTGTTGCAGAATATAGTAGAGACCGGAGACTATCTTCTATAACAACAGTTCACAGATCAGAGTTGTTCGACCACGTGCGAGCGAGCAAATCCCTCTCCAGAACACTTTCCGGTACACGGAGCGGTAATTCCTCGATGACATTAGATGTAGGAACCGGTTTGTCACTTCTGACACCATGTAACGTATATGCTAAGACAGACACGAAGCACCAGAGCCTCTAAACACAACATTTAATCTTGTAAGCCAAGTGTACATCAAGTGAAGCGAGCGAACACATCCGGGAACACAGATGTAAACTAAACTGTATA
>JAHPZR010051177.1:0-22128 GCA_019787425.1 Platygyra sinensis | reverse complement strand
GCCTATGACCCCAAAAATTGTTTTTCACTTAGTGAAATCTTTGTATTGAATTAGGAAAAATATCGCAAAAATTTTTGTATTTGGTTGAAATCCGAATTTTTTATGAATTGTTTTGAGTGAACGTCCTTTGCAGCACGACCGAGCAAACGGGAGAATGGGCCTAGTGACGTCATTCCAGGCCTTTGCAGGCGTCGCTGCGGTTGTTGTACTTACGGGTTTGGTGTTTGCAGTGTCAAGTATTTTGTCTAAGGAACGTCGATTCTAGGTCAAACTAGACGCATAATTGCGTTCACTCGGGCTTTGAGGAGGGGGGCGTAAGGGGGTCCGAAAACCGCACAGAAATACGCCAAAAAACCGCAAACCGCAACGGATTTTTTCCCGAATACCGAAACCGCACGTCCTCTTCGTTTTCAGTTGCGGCCTCGACGACCTCCGTTGCCATTGTTGCGCATTGAATCGGAGCAGCGTGAACACGAAGCTGTACGGCTGTGCAAGCTAATATCCGGCATGGAATTTCAAGAAGTCGACGCATCATTGACCAAAACGGTTAATTGCATTAAGTATTAACTTAAAAAGGCCGTAATTGCGAACCACAGAGTTAATTGTAAACTGATGTAATAAACCCTGATGCGTCGTAAAACAAAACACTTATCCCGCGCTTGCAAAACGACCGGATGCCAACCGTTCTAAAGAGTGTCAGCACCACAGACACCTTTTTCACCGAAAACCGCGACCGAAAGGTTGTAATAACCGCAAACCGCTCAATGTTATGAAATCGCAATACCGCGAATTAAAATAAAAATTACCGAAAAACCGCACCAAAAATAACGCAAAACCGCATCACCGCAAACCCTTACGCCCCCCTCTTTGAGTTGGAGATAAAGATTGTTTTTGTTGCACGTACCTCGGTAAGGCTTTTTTTGTAATAATGGGTTTATCTTGTAACTGTTTTTGTATACAGTGTGAAGACGTTTTTCCGTGTTGGGTTAACCGCAAGCAAAATGGAGTGCTTATCGGAAGCAAACCTATCATATACTGCAGAACAGGGGTCATAGAGTCTACTTGGGAATTACTTTCCGGAGTGTTAAGTTACACGCCAGTGATTAAATATTCATTTAGCTTCATTTCGGAACATGTACAAACATCGGCAAAACGACTGAGCTCCACGCTTTCAAAAAGAATTCACACGAACAATATTTGATCAATAGGCGAGGTTAAACTTCGTTTTCCTAAATATATTTTTAGCATTTACATAACAGTACAACCAGTAGAAGACATGGGTATACACGAAAGAATACGTGCATAGACTAATTCTCTAACCTTTCTGCTTTTGTTCCTTAGATTTTTCAAACTTCTTATTGGTATTCTGCTTGGTTCACGATCGCGTCTACATACACGATGAGACTTCAGTTTATGCTTTTCTCGATTAACATTACATAACTCAGTTGATATAGCATGTTTCTCGATGAAAGGTTCACTCATAAATGTTCGCTCATAAAGAGATCTCTCGTAAGGTTTGCGGACCAACCCGTTCCGAAAGCGCTCCTCATCTTTAAGTGTCGGTCTACCGCGAACGCTGTGTGCACATTTTGTATCCGTTTTGTATCCGTACACAGTATTTGTGCTGATCTTCCACCGCATAAACTCTTCTCCGTCCGCCATTACACCATGCCATGTGCTCATCAGTAAAATCTTCGCGCATGCGTATTAATTAAAGAATTGCAAACTGTGGCTGAACGAAAAAAAAAACGAAGCCGAAATTTCAACTCGGGCGTTTCCTTTGGAAAGCCCGAGTAAAAATTTGTAAAATCGTATCTCTTGATAATGTCGTCCAGCGATGCTAGCTTTGACTCAAGCTCGGATTCCGAGACCGCAGGAACGGAGGTAGAGTATGACTTAGAAGTCGAGGTCATGTCAAACGCGAGGGAACAAAAAGACATCTCATATGATGATGAACCGGAAGATGTCTACGCTATCGAGCCTTTAGCAGACGAGAACTGGCTAGCTCAATATGAGGCAGAAAGAAAAAAAGAACAAGAACTCGAAGAGAAACTATGCCCTGGATGTACCCTTTTCCTTGTTTGGCCTGTTGTTGCATCCGAAAACAACGCATTTATCTGGGATTTCCTTTCTTTCTACGGAAGTAAAGATTGTCCCAAACTAAAAAGCGATCAATGGCCTGGAATGACGTCACAAACTGCGTTATACCCAGGCTACTTTAAGTGATTCTGCTGCTCGGTCGTGTGCTGAAAAAGCGCACGTTTTTTGAATTTTAAAAATTCATAACAAATTAGGGTTTCAACCGAATGCAAAAATTTTTGTGGCAATTTTCCTAATTCCATACAGGGATTGCACTAAGTGAAAAACATTTTTGGGGGTTATAGGCACTTTAAACGAGGCTACACACTTGGGCTAACATACGCTCATACGCTCACTCACCCACTCACTCATTAGTGTTCTCTGTACTCTTTTAAATCCGAGATGAAATAAAGGTGATGTATGTGTATGTATAGTGTTATGCCGGCTGGCATGTAGTGCAGCAACAAAGGTATCTCCTCCTGTCTGTTCTCGGCCTGCTTCTGGACGTACCCCGGGTGTGATGTAAGGTCTTGAGCTCCCCTTCTACAGTTTGACACCAGGAGTTCTTGGGTCGCCCGGGTTTCCACTTCCCCTGTGGTGTCCAGTGAAGGGCTATGCGGGAGATGTTGCCTGGCTCTCTTTTCATGACATGTCCGATCCATCTCCATCGGTGCCCATCCTGTCATTGCGTAGCAGGTGCATAAGGGGGTTAAAGAAATTATGGAAAAAGAAAACGAGGGAAGAGGGAGAGGGAGCGCCTGCAATAAAAGCCACTCCTGGCACTTTCGCCCGTGTTTGCATAATTGGATTTACTCAACTGTCATTACGACGTCCATTCAAATCTAGGATGCTCTTTTCTGCATGACTGATTACATGGAAATTTATCGCAAAGGCTTGAAAACGTTTTTCGTAATTTGCTGTACTAGAGAAAATCTTAACACGGAATGGCATCTCCAACAAAGAGGTAGAAAGCCCAAGATAGACAGCCACAAAAATGTCTGCAGATTTTGTGGAGTGAGTTTTACACTAGACAGAGCAAATGTACATGTCCTTTGAAAATTTATTTTTTGCCTTCGGGAAGACTAGAAAGTGCTTATTTTGGCGGAGTGTTGTGGGTCAATTGTGCTTTCTTTCTCACGAAACAAAAACTTATCGAAACGGGTCCGCAGACCTTGTGGCCACAATATTCGGAATGCAGCTGAAAGATACAATTTCATTGAAAGCTTTGTCTGCAAAAGCTGAAGAAGATTTAAAGAGGAAAGCATAAATGCTTCCTATGACTGTCATGCCAGAACAAAGCGACACAAAAAACTCCTCAACAGTGAGCAGATCACCTTTAAGGCTAGTTCTAGGAAGGCCGTAATTTCAGAGTACTTTTCCAGGAGTAATTCTAGTAATTCTCTGAACACACAATTGATTAGCGATATCGAAATGTCCACTATAACAGCACAAATATTCTGATGTAGCGATGAACTCTGATCCATCAGGATTTGCCTTAAGGTCTTCTCCTTGACTTTCTCAGCACTCGCGAACATATCCTTGAAGTTACTTTGGCAATTTACTGGCACTGTTAACTCCGTGATAACGACCGCTGAATACCCGATTGATGCTAACCATGCTAACCAATGGAGAAATAACAGAAGCTTAATTGTTGCTCTGCCATTCATTTGATAGTCTTCGGTGCAGACAAACATTTGGTAAATCAAGCTTTTGCCATATCCTGTAGGTAATACTGCTAAAACTCTCACCTCTTGTTCGGGATTTAAGGTGAATTCGCAAGTGGCGGCAATTGAACATTGCGTGATAGTTTCAAAATCCAATGACTTTTTCATATTGTACTCAAGAAAAAGTTGTAGGTTGATTTGCATGAAACAGTTTCAGTTGCTGTAGGTATCATAAACTTGTCACATATGACAAAGTTGTACCGAAAATAACGGCTACCCGAAAGTAACGACTACCCGTAAGTAGCGGCCCCTTTTGCCGGCAAAATTCGAAAGTAACGGGGGCCGTTACTTTCGGAATTCTACGAAAGTAACGGCCCCCGTTACTTTCGAATTTTGCCGGCAAAAGGGGCCGCTACTTACGGGTAGTCGTTACTTTCGGGTAGCCGTTATTTTCGGACAGTTCAAAAACGTTTGTAACTCAAAATGAACTAAGACAAAGAGGACATTTAGGCATATTACCACAATGTAACTCAACCAGATGAACAAACAGTAAACAAAACAGACTACGCTATACATACACGATTACTAAAATTGTACGGTACATTTTGACTCCTCACTGACAAATTAATTTCAATAAAGTATTGCAGCGTTCATAACTTTCAATCACAGATTAAATCATGCAAAAACGACTCTTTAGACGTTCTTCAGTCAAGCATGTGCATGTGCTCCAAGACAATTTGAGAATTTTTACAAGTTTTAGTTTTCTGATCTGTATACATTGAAAGATATACGGTTTTAAGACAAACTTTGGTGTTTTTCTTGTTTGAGTTACTTACCAAAAAAAGAGATATTATTTGTATTTATCTCGCTTCAGTTGAATATGTTACTTTAAATACGGTCACTGTACTCCTTAAGATCGCTTTGTAAGCCGACGCAAAGTAATGCACATTAAATACAACAGTGTTTTGTTACCTTTTTAGGGTAATTTATTAAAATGCCGTTAATTTCGGGGGACCGTTACTTTCGGGGGGGTCGTTACTTTCGGGGGGACCGTTACTTTCGGGATTTAATAGGAGGGCAAAAAATTAACGTTACTTTCGGGTAGCCGTTATTTTCGGTGGGACCGTTACTTTCGGAATTCTACGGTACTTTCTGAATCAGCCTCATTCTCAGAGACACACGGGCGGCTAGTCGGAACGACACAATACGAAAGTTTGCCTCAAGAGCGGGAGAGCCCCAGGGCACTTACTCTTACCGGACCAGTTTGAAGCGTTTCAATTCCCTCCTGCCGATTGGCCAGAAAAATATTTTCCTGCCCGGGGGCTTTCTCACTCTTCAAGTAAACTTCCCCCCAAAAATGTCATGTCATTGTGACTAGCTGCCCCAGGGTCTTGGAGGATAAATCAGCCCTTAGTAAAGTATTATGTATTTTTGTAATGTAGTCCACTTTTATTCTATTAGGCATCTGTACCCACCCCACCAGCGTCCTCAACACCACCAGGTAACACCTCATCCAGTATTGCCACCACATCCAGCATTACAACACTACCGACAGTAACATCTGGTTCAGCAATACAACAAGCTCCCTCTGTGGGGTCCACCCTTCCCCATGTTATTTATAAACCTTTGTATGATGCTGTCACAAAATATGCCAAGTCTCCTATGTTGAGTCACACTTTACAGAGGACATTTTCACCATTACTACAAGCCATGGAAGGACCACCTATACTGTAAGTTAACACCGCTGTTGGTAAAAAGTAGAGTTGAACCTCTGCGAACTACAGGTGCATTCATAGCATGGAAGGAGTCATCTTATAACTTCCACTAGCCAGACTTTCTGGACAATTTTTGGAACAGAAGCAAATGGTTCAGAATTATTTCCTGGGGAGTTTCCGAAGTTTTTTAAGTGCAAACCATAAATCTAAATTCCAGGAACCAAAATTCAATGGAACAGAAATTATTAGGAAGAAAATATCAACATTTCTGTAAACTATTTAATTCTTTTTTTTTTTTATTTATTTTTTTTTTTTAATGTCAACCTGGAAATGGGAATTCCGTTGCCAAACATTTCGGAAGTTCAAACTCTAAGGTTTAGTTTTCTACCCTCCCATATAGATCCCGTGTAGTGTTTGTATGAAAGAGGATCATGTGTAATAATATTAGAAAACAAGACGCATATCTGCGTGAACTTGGGCTTCTTTTCTGGCATATCCAGCTGTGAACATCAGGTCCATCAGAATTTTAACATGATGAATTCTCAGTTGCTTTTGTTGATTGCTTTACAGCTAGCCAACTTTTCGGTCAAAAAATTTCAGAATTATTGCCTGAGAGCTTAACTTTGAATGAGAACATCTTTTTCGAACTTTTCTTACGTGATTTAGACAAAAATTACCTCAGCGGGCTAGAAATGGGAACGAAACAAAAAACAGAACAGAAAGCATATTAACAGGCCGTAAACTTTTCAACGCTTGGCCGCGCTCGGCACGAAAGCTAAAATGAACCTTGCTTCTTTATAACTTCAGCCTTAGAAGCCAACAAATGGTCCGAAATTACTTTCTGTATCCTTACAAATGTCCTGACTTCCATCTCCGAAAGATTCTGCCCCAATTTTGAGCCTGAAATAAGCATTTCGCGAGCGACGCCATTACGCTTGTTCGCATACTAATGAGCCAACTTGACAAAACTCTTCCGAGAGGGGGATATGACGAAAAGAGCTCAAACTCTGCATGCAATATTGGATAAAACCTTGAAGGTCATATAACCCGACCCCTAATTTAGGAAGGCACGCATGCGTTTTAGGGCCCAGACGGCGATTTGTGACCGAAGGAAAAAATAACGAAGGGCATTTTTAACCTTGGGCTCTCCTTTGGGAAGCCCAAGTAATTAACATCTGATTCAAGATACTGAGTTTCAATCTGATTTAAGGACGTTCGCGCCCATTGCTACTGCGCATCTCTAGTGCGCACGCTATTCATTAGGCACGCGCGTGCCACAGTCATGTATTCAAGCGCGCGCACCGAGTCGAAATTCAACAAATATAGAGCTGGTGACCTTAGCGTTAACTTGGTGTGTGCGAATATTTTTGTTGTATGCTAGGGATCCCATTTCGGCAGATCACTTCCTTTTTTGATTCTTTCGATCATACTGAAAAACAAAAAAAATCTGTACGTGGGAAGTTTTTATTAATTCTAATAGTCTATTCAAATAGGGTCGAATTGGTACATGGATACAAGTGTGCGTGACTTAGAGTTGTATTGTAAGGCTAATTCTACTGATTTAATGACATATGTAGCAAAGATCTATCAAATAGGCTATATATGCTGTGTTAAGCACACATAACTTAGGTATGATTCGTCAACTTTAATATATGCCGAAAGTAATGAATCCGGTCAGAATCGTTCTCGAGTGGCTGGAAATCCTAGAAATGCTATGGTCTGTGATACGCCTTATCCGCCCTCAAAACGAGTTCGGTGACCCCCCTATTTTTTGCAGTTTTTAAGCCTAATCTTATCATTTTCTACCTGCAGTCCAAGTTTTAAAAAAAATCTGTACGTGGGAACTTTTGGGCGCGAACGTCCTTAAGGAGATGGCTTTTCAACCCTTTAGTGCCCAGGGGTCTCCCTTTGACGAGTAAAATCGTCTGGCGTTAGACAGTAGTAAAATCTATAAGTCACTATTGGGCATTAAAGGGTTAAGAAACATTTCTTGCCTGATTCATGACTTCATGAACAGCTATTCACCGAAGTGGAGGTGGCTTGCGGTGGATATAAATAAGATAATATCCACCGCCAGCCACCGACACTGAGGTGAATAGTTGTTTTAGTATATACTAAAACAGTGAGGTAACATACACCCCAAAAAATTAATTTGGAAGATTTTCTTCACTTGTCACGGATGCAAACCGGGGACGCCATTTTCTCTCGAGTTGCTCGGAGGTAAATAGCACAGGATATCCGAAGTTTGACGAGCCAATCAGCGCGCGCCTTCGACGCTATTCACTGTTTTAGTATATGCTAATAAATATTATTCCACATGAAAAACAAGTATCAGGTATTCACATACACCTTGATTTAACCTGAAATTGCCAGTCAGATCGCAACGTTTTCTATAGTATAGTGCCACCGTTTCTTTTTACGTTTGGCAATTATTGAACGAGGCGAGTAGGATATGAAGAAATTCTGCAGATCAAGGAGGGTGTTATCCACAGAGGCCGAAGGCCGGGTGGATAACACCCTCCGAGATCTGCAGAATTCTTCATATCCTGCGAAAGCCGAATTCAATAATTGCTTTATTATTCATTCAAAATATTTCCCCGTTCTTAAAGGAGTTTCGCCATTTCTCTCGTTGTTTTTTCTGCTCACCAAAAAACACAATCTCGTCCCCAGGTTTTCTCGGTCAACGGTTCAATAATCTGCAGCGGGCTGCACTTTTGACGTCATGGTTCAATAATTTTCAGCGGGCTGCACTTTTGACGTCATTGATTCAATATGACGAAGATTCTTTCCAAATTTGGTAAACGCAGCTGGTTATGGTGAATTATGCGTGTGGTTTTAACCAATCGGAAACGGGGAATATTTTGAATGATATGATAATTCTAAATATAACTTGTGATGTATATTATTTTGTGTAGTCCTCTACCCCCTCCAGCTAAGAGGGTCAAACTGGATGATAACAGTCAAAAGAAGTGCACTGTACCACATGTATTGCAAGGCGAGCTGGCAAGATTATGCAGTCGATTTCAAGTGAAGTCAGGGGCCAGTGCTGGAGTGATACAGAGTAACACACTTCTTCAGTGCTCAATAAGTAAGGAATAGTGATCAAATAACTCATTCAGTTCACTTGATCAAAGTTGTTTTGTTAGTTGTAGATATATAGCTGACTTGTTGGTACATTAATGTTATTTGCAGGCTTGGAGGTCCACATAGCTAAAATCTGTGTCCGAGGTCTTGAAATGCTTTCCGAGGCCGCAGGAACAGCACTTTAAGTCCTAGGTTACAGTTTTTCACTTTACAGACCGACCGTAAGCCGGTAAACACCATATTTATATTTTTTCCTTTTTCTCGCAAGTCATTTTTAACATTGTTGACCTTTTTCCGCGTTACCGTGACCAGACACAGGAAATTCCGGACCACGCTAAGACCAATTAGATCGCAGGCATTCGCTACCGTGTCCTCTAGGAAAAAAAGAATATGATTATTAGAAAGTGGGGCACATTTGCCACGTTCTACATTCTCATTTAGTGTCGCTACCAACCATTGAACTATTGATCCTTAATTGCATTGAAGCTTTACTTGGATGCTGGATAATAAATAGGTGGTAAAGTGTGTGTTGTTGTTGGATACTAACTATATTTAGAATTTTTACTTGGAATTATAACGGTCCATTTCCTTTGTGTTGTAGATGACCTGAATTCTGCAGCCGTTCCACCAATAGAATCTGTTCCTCAAACACCCTGACTCCTACTCCAGAGTGTAAACTGCAAATTACGGTGAGTGCTTACGAAATAGAAACATGTATCCGTGTTTATCGAGTTATACAAACACGAATGGAAGTTTTGGAGAACGAGAAATGTTGCGGGAACACGAGCCGCAGGCGAGTGTTTCCACAGCTTCTTCGAGTTCTCCCAAACTTTCACGAGTGTTTGTATAACTCGATAGAAATACGGTACATGTTTCTATTTCTTTTAGAAAACACCACGACGAGAAAAAGGAAAACACTTGTTAACTTTGATTATCAAAATGTAAATTCTCTTTGCTCGCGCCATCACTACGTCAACATGGCGCCTAGTTCTGTGTCTCCATCGAGTTATACAAAACGATTTTAACCAATCAGCGCGCGTGCTTTCTTAGGACTGTTTTCTAATACTTTGTACACCTATTTATATACCATTCTGGATGTTTTGCAGCCGAGTCAAAACTGATACACCAAATATTTGTTTTTCTAACGCTTTTGTAGGCTACATTATAATTTAAGACGAAATATCCGACAGGGGGTCATGAGTTATCTTGGATTTCCGAGTCATTTCCGTGGACCAAAACCTATGCACTAGAGATGTAAGTTTATAAATTATAGTAGAAACCTTTCGCATTTTCTAAAAGCTAAAGAGATAAATAGTAACCTAATTTCCCATGGGAATTCTCCGAGAAAATACATTTTTAAAAATCGGAGAATTGTGCTAAACGCGGTCAAAATTTCAACATCAGTTTTCATTTCACTAGTTCTTTAGAGTGCTTGTTTATGAACTTCAAAATTTGTTTTTCGACTACGTTGGTGTTGTTGGAAATGATTTTTGAGAAGCAGAACTTTGCACTACACTTGTTACTCCGTACTTCTGTGAATTCCTTTGTAATTCTTTTTAACTTCATCTCTGCTCTTGTTATCAGATGCCAACCCTTTCCTTCAAAAAGTTCAGAACAGCTCTCTCTAGACTTAAGCGAATGGCACCAGAAATGTACTCTGTACTTCAGTGTTGAAATGCATTGGTAAGTCCTGGTTACAATACCACTTGTATGATGATAGTCTGTGGGGACATTTGTTGGACTGTAGAGTAAAAGTCCGTGTCTCGTGAGCACTGCCGTGCTCTTTGTTCATGTTCTAGGGCAACAGACTAAACTCTCACGTGCTCGCTTGTACTGACTCTTTTGAAGGATGTTTTAAACAGGAAAAAAAATGTTTCCTGCAGGAATCAAGCATACGACAGGCATGTTATTGCGGAGGGTTGGGCAGTTAACTGAAAAATACATATTGCTTAGAAAACGCTATAGCTTAAAACATTTTATTTTACGAAAAGTGAGATATTTATTTTCGTGTTAAAGCGGTAGTTCACACTACGGAAGTCAAATCGCGGAAAACGGCAGAGTGATCATAGGATTTGGTGTTTTAACGACAATTCCTCCCCACGGGAGTTTGATCTACACATGTTTTAAGGGTATATAAATTAATCAGATTTTTCTAGAAACTAAAAAGTAAGATATACTACTAGTAAAGGGACGATTTCAAGTCGTTGAGTGGTCAAAAAACTCGAATACGAAATTTCGTATTTTTAATCCTTTGCGGATTTCTAAGTACCAACTAGGTTTTTGTATTGTCATTAAAATCAAAACCTCAATCTTGCACTTAAAAAAAACTTATATCAATTTGGCTATTGTTGTTAAGTAGCTTATCAAAGATGATCTACCACTCTTATGTCATTTGAATTTTTCGGCGCTTGTTACTGTCATATAGATAAAAATGGCCCAGGGCGTAACATCGAGCCCTCAAATTCACACTTACTGAATAACGAGGGAAGGAGTTAACACCCTAACAATTCCCACGTGTTTCTTCTTGTATTTCTCGGGAGTTATCAATTTAAAATTCGCACAACTGTTCGCTTGTCTGTTTGATTTGAAATAAATCTATTGACTAAACGTTGGTCTCAACTTTTTTCGAGAGGGCGGTGGGTGGGTTCGTGGGGGATTTGTGCATTCGGGATTTCGTTTGTCGAAGTGATGTATTTTTTAAGTTATTTATTAAATTGGCACCAACAACAAAAATAAAGACGGTTTTTTTATTACTCTTTGCTTTGTTTTTTGCAAGCCCGTAAACGACCCGTGGCATAGGGACCACGTCCTCGGGTTGCATAGACTGTCTCGAATTCTCCCAACCGCTCCTTGTGTTTTAGATGACGCTATGTAAACACGGAAAATGTGCTGTATTGCTTAATTGCAATGGCAACTTTGTCGACGTTAAAACAAAACTTTGCGTCGCGCAATTCAGCTTCAAGTGCGAGGAGAAATACGTGTTTTTGCCCGATGATGGAAGGGGGGTTACCCCATTCTCACCCAGGTCACCACACTCTCGGTCAGTACAATTTTGTCCTTCCAGACCGGAGCCTGTTCACAGGATGTGGACCAAATAATTTTTCCACGCAGGGATCAGCGCTCAAATTGTTCCAAATTTTGTGACTTTGGTACTGATTTTGTTTATATTGCGGTTACAAACACGGAAAGTTTTGCTTCTACGACCAATTATGGCCACAACAGATCTGCGCTGAGGCTACAAAAATCGGAAAACTTTTATTTTCTGACCACAGATCTGAGGGTCAACTGGGAGGGTCATCATGGGTATTTGCTGAACACACAAAGTTTTGTTTTCTTTACCACAAACTCGTGGCCATTTTTTGCCGTCACCGACTACATTGAATATTGGCAATTTTGCTTTCGTGAAGGCTAGTGTCAAAATACATGCATGCAGCTTTGCAGAAATGATACATGTGCTCTCGCGATGAGTAATTCGTGAAGTGCAACGTGCGAAAAGAGGCAACGGGTTGTGCAGAGCGCAGTTCCGCAATACTCAGTCCTCTCGGTTAGCATTGAGTGTGGAGCATCTCGTTTGACATTATTTATATGGGGAGTGTGGCCGAATACAAATATATCCACCGAATCGGTGGACATAGAATATCTTTCAAGAAAATCCAAAGGTGTAAACGAGAAAAAGAGTTTCAAAGTACCAAAGAAAAAAATTTACATGCGCAGACAAATATGTTTTCTTTCAAAAATACCTAACTGGATTATGGTGATTCGAAGCCAATCTACGAGACCGGTCAAATGGTGAACAAGGAGAATATAGAAAGCATACATTTGGCCCCGAAAGGAAGATTTTACAGACTTGGAAAGATCATCCTGGTAGCGTACGCAAGGTTTTAACAAACTTAAATTTATTATTACATTTCAACTCTCAATAGGAAGAAGAAGAAAAAGAAGAAGGCGAAGCTAATGAGAAGCAAGGAGGGGAGGAGCCGGTAGAAGGGATGGAAGGAAAAAAGACGGGGAGGAGGAAGAGAGAGAGAAAAAAAAAACAACGAAGACGAAGACAACAATGATGATGTTGATGATGGTGATGAAAACAATGACTGTGATGAGAGTGAAGTGGAAACATACACCGAATGCAAATATGGCGGACCACTCGGTCGTCGCCCGGGACGAGCTACATGAAGCTACATGAGAAAGCGAGGTTAGTCAGTCTTTGATGTTTTGCTTCGAAGTTGCTCCCCCAGAAAACTCTTGCTTTGTCGTAGCCTGCGAACAGGCTCCCAGCGAGGTCGGAAAAAAAAAATTCGGCGAGCGAGTGGGAGTCGGAGCGTCGTGACTCCGCGAGCGAAGCGAGTGGGACGCGGGGGAGCCTGTAGACATTGTTTTCAATGTACCGTTCCGCCCCTTGGTTATTAGCCTGTTACATATCTGTCAAGGAGGTAATTAAATCTGTCAAAATTGATGGGTTTCCCCACGCTGATGAAACGGCTTTTCATAACAATCTACCCTAATAATTGATGGTAAATAAAGCAGACAGGCCAAACACGACTCTTACGAGAAAAGGAGAAAACTAGAGCCGTTAGATCGTGCTAGGCGGCAAGCTTTAAGAGGTCTACAATCAGAACTGAGCCGAACAATGGCATAAACAACACGCAACGCAGTCGACAGAATTGCGCGTAATGAATTTAAATCCTGCGGTACTAGAACAACCAAAGGAGAAATAAACCTATACATCGCGCTCCAGGAACATAAGCTCGATCAGATAGCTGCAAGAAACATTAGAATTTCTCTAGACAAGCCTATAGCTTTCTCGAAGTAAAGCTACGAAGGAAAACGTAGGAGGGCAAATATGACACCCGTGATAAGAATCTACCTACTGTACTTGCAAACAGTTGTAATCATAGCCGGGCCCGGCGTCACAAAATAGAATGCGAGTAAGCAACACGTTCACGGTAAATGTCATATTTTGTCCCTTCAAAGCAAATACTTGGAGACTTAAAAAGCAAATCTTGCCATAGAAATGAGCCAAAACAATACACCAACACATGGCAAATTATAGAGGTGTCAAACTCAACGAAGCAATAAGCAGATAACAGCGGAAATCACGCAGACCTATGACTTCTTAAAATTTGCCGCCTAGCACGATCTAACGACTCTAGTATAGTTCTCTCCTTCGCGGCAGCGCTTCACTCCAGCTGCAATGAGCCCGGTTTGCCTTTGTCACAGGCTGTTGCATGGCTAGCTGATCTCGAAGCTCAGATATCTTTTCAAGCGTATTCTCCCATCCGTCAGAAAACGTTGATTCGGCATCCGAATTTACTTGGTTGTCTTCTCCCTCAGATATGTCGTCGTCTTCTACACACAAGTTGCCCTTCTTCAACACTTGCTTCTTGTCGCTTTCACTGTCCTCCAGGTTTAACGTTTTTATTCTATCCTTTTCCTCTTCATCAAATTCATTTTGCTTTCAGCTGATCCAGGCATTGAAAGGGGAAGCTGATCATGTGGAGTGCGCGTGACTCTGCTTGCACTCACAATACAATGTCACGCAATGACTGCCTGTTTTCTTCTGGAACTGCTTGAGAGTTTAGACTTTTAAAATAGAACTTGCGTAGACGTGCATCCATGGCCGAGTTTGTGCTCTTTCCCAAAATCTATTTCCGTTTGGCAGGTGATGAACATGAAACATCGAATTTCCTGTTTCCTAGAGCTTCTGTACTTCCGATCGTTAGTGGTAAGTCCCCCCCTCCCCCCCCCTTCTTGGCGTCAAAACTTCCCAGTCATCTGGATCTAAAAGCTTCATGTGCTGCTCATCCATGAAGATGACTTGGGTCTTTTGACTCTTCCAACATCTGTGATTCTAGTGCCTCTAAATAATGATGAAATGACACATCAATTTTGGGTCACTTTTGTTGGCAAGAAGCTGTTAGTTATTGTGGTCTTTCACTGTTGTGCCCAAGGGAGCGACTGCATTTTATTCCTTTCCTCTCGTAGATTCTTGTACAGATTTAGTTGTCACTTCCATGCCTGTGTCCAGAAGCGCTGAGTGAACTGGAATAGTTGACATTCTAAGGCCATCTCTGGATTCGAGAGCTATCCAATACGATCATTTCTTTTCTTTGGGAATTATTATTTGCCGTTTCTTTGTGTTCTTCACATTCGTTTTCCTTAACTTTCTTCTCCACAACTGCAACTGAAGAAAAAAAATGCCATCCCTTTGATTTTCTTCATGGCTTTGTCACACGTGGCTCGTTTCGCACATATTTCTAACCGCGAGCTTGTCCGTATGTAATAAGCCGAAAGTGACTTGTGTATTGTTATCAGTGTAAGTAGTATTGTAAGTAATGTATTGTATCGTAATGTTAAGTTAAATAAAATATATTATAAAAAACTTAAACTACTGTTAAAGACTACTGAAAGATGATTCTATTCCTAACTCCTCTGTAATACAACTGTAAGTGTTGTCTCCATGCATTCGTCATTTCCACCATTTTAAAAGAAATTCATTTAACTCCAAATTGTCCATCACTCGAAATATATCAAACAGTAGTTGACGAAGATGCACTTGCAGTAAGATAGGGGGTTACTGTTCAAAGACCTAGGGCCTTATTATGCCATTCAGAGATGTGGAAGTGCTGTCTTTGTGTATCCGTTACACAAACCATACTTAAAGAATCTCATTGAACTCCAAGTTTTTCCCGGCACTAAAATATCTCAAATAAGACGGAAACTCAAGAGAGATGACAGAGACACACTTACAGTTACACTGGAGTAAATTACTACTACTACCACCGCACCACCAGTACCGCGCAGCCACCACGCTACGACCGGACGCGGCACCGCAGCGCAGCCACCGCCACGCAGCGTCATCTCCTGTGTTTCCGTCTTATCTAAAATATTTTAGTTCTTGAAGGGTGGTGGATATGACGGATACTCGTAGACAGCACTTCCGTATCTTTGAATGGGCGTAATAAGGGTCTACGTTACTCTCTACGTTACTGCAAGTGCTTCTCGTCATCTGCTGTGTTTCCGTGTTGTTGGAGATATGTTAGTGCTGGCGACAATTTGGCTTTGTGTGAATGCCTTTATTTTGACGGGGCTTACAGACCTTAAAAAAGTTAATGAGAAACTCTTTTAAGTGTCAATGAACATTAAAAAATGTACAAACGTTTCGGGCAGAGCCCTTCATCTGAGTAGAAAAGCCCATTGTGGCAAGTTGGCATACGCCATACAAAAAACCTAACGGTGAACGTGCGCCTTACACGTAACGTGCGCGCGCGTGAAACACAGCTATGAAATAGGAATGCGTAAGTAAGAAGCGTGCGTAACATGCAAACCTTATACTGGCATATTGATGAGGATTTTACATAACAGTTGCTTAACCTCCTTCCTCTGTTTTATGCAGCTGGCATGAAAGGTAACTGAAAAAGCCTATTGTCCGTATGGTGGAACTCACAGACAACACGGGAAAATCAATTTATGTTGTTTTCAACAAAGGAACCCACGCTCCATATAAAGGGAACAAAAGAGCCGGTTAATTGACTTTAGTTCCTCTGAAAAGAAACACTTTGAATCGCTTAAGCGCTTTTCAGAGAGCAATTTACTCTTTCAGTGGAGACAATTCATATTTTTAGGTTGCAGTTAAATCTTCTACAATATATAACACTGGATATTGTAAGATTTTTGCGGCTTTTCCAAAGAGTACGACATGTACGATGACGTTTGGGAAACGATCATCACCATCACCTGTCGTCATCATCTTCATTCACTACATCACGCGTCGTCATCATCATCACCTCCACTGTCACCAACACCGCTGCCGTCATCATCATCATCATCATCATCATTGCCGTCACAATCACCACTGCCATTTCGTCTCTTCTCATGGTTCTCTCTCCTCTTCTTTTCTTGATTTGCGAGAACCCTTCTTATTACAGTAAAAATGTCCTCTTCATACACCGAATGCAAATATGGCGGACCACTCTGTCGGCGCCCGGGACGAGTCGAATGAAAGCGAGGCTAGTCAGGCTTTAATGTTTTGTTTTGACAATGCTTTTTCAGAAAAGTTTTGCTTCGTTGTCGATTGGTCCCTTTGTTTCGCCCTTCCCTACGCTTTTTTGTGATCCTGAATGCCACTGCAAGCAGAGTGGAATCTTCCACAGCAGAGAAAGTGTTCTTCTTTCAGTTTCCTCGTTCGCTTCAGAGGGGAAACCAAAGAGACGGAGGCAAGAAGTTGACGATCGCCGAAGGAATTGTTACAGTGCGTTTACTGAAACCGGGGCCACCCAGACAATGAAAACCAATCAGATGGCAGACCTGAAACAATAGATTCCAACATTTTTAAATCCAGCCAATCAAATGTTCGGTACAAAACAAAGAAATCTCAACTAGTTCTTTGTGATGCTTACGCGACTTCGGTGTCGCTTATCAATAAATTGTCAAGTTCAAATCGTTAGAACTTTCACAGGCTTGAATTTTATTGTATCAGGAGCCCATGATTGAATGCTGCGATTTCTAAGGGGCAGTTGGTTGGTTTAGAAAATATATGAAAAGAAAAGCTGCGTAAGAATGTCAGTCGTGAACATCTACCGCCAGAATATTGTTGCGACTGTTTCAAAGAAACCATTGAAATGGTCTCTGAGAAGGGAAGGTTCCAATGGCGCCGTCGTTTGCTTTTGCTTAGTAATTTTACACGCTGAGGCTTTGATAGTACAACGCAGAAAGAATTTTCGATGAAGATGTTATTTCAATACAGTGATAACCCAGAAAGGAAGCTCAAACTCTGAATTGTACAGCTTCTGAGATAGTGAACGCAATCATTTTTCCAAGAACTGCGTGGTGAATTTCACGGTAATGACAACCGAAAGCTGTGTAAAAATAGAAACACGTACAGACAACAGGAGCGAAACAAAAACCGTAAAGAAGATTTTTTTTGCCCATACGTTCACAGTTGAAAACGGTCAATGTAATGAATTTACCATCGTTGAGATGTAAAATCTAAAGTAAGGTAACATGAAATTTTCTAACGATTTGACAATTTATTGCAGATACCGTAGTCGTGAGCATCACTACAAACAAGTTGAGATTTCATTGTTTTGTACCGGGCGTTTGATTGGCCGGATTTGAAAATAGGACATTTGATTGGCTGGATTTGAAAATGTTTGAATCTATTGTTTCGGTTCTGCCATCTGATTGGTTTTCATTGTCTGGGTGGCCCCGGTTTCAGTAAACGCACTGTAAAGTTCAGGTTGGGAATCGATCTTAGAAAATGTGTAAGCGATCGCATTTAGCTCCAAGTTGTTGTCATTTGGCTCAATGCGTTCACTGGTTTCAACCACGGGCAGTTGAAGTTCATTCGCTTGGTTATTGTACCGTAGTTTTTTGCTTCGTGTGATTCCGTGTGCGAGTGGACGCGAACGCAAATAACTTCTTCCTTTGAGACAGAGGATATCATTCAAAGAAGAGCTTTCTTTTGGGAGGGTATTGGCCATGAAAATCGTGTGGGAAACCACCAGACACCACATAAGCTCGTCATTTAAATGATTTTTCTGAGATCTTCTATCCTGATACGTAGCAAACAACCTTTAGTTCCCGCGGCGATCGTGAGCTCCTTTTTCTTCTCAACGAATTGCATTGATCCACTATTTTCCCTTAGAGGTGAACGGTGGAAGATTTCTATCCGTTCTCGTCGCATTCAGAAACACAGCAACTCGTAGGCACAGCGAAATACAACAGAACAGATCGACGACAAAGCTAGCCTGCGAACAGGCTCCCGGTTCGGTTGGGTTTAGGGCGAGATAGCCGAGTGTAGTCTTGGGTGAGCGGGACGAGCCGAGAGCGGTCTGGTGAGGAGGGAGTGCGCAGGGGAGCCTGTAGACATTCCATTGATGCCGCCGTTCCATGATACCAGCTCCTGGTATCAAGATCTGATTGGTTGAATCGGTGACTGTTGACAGCTCTGAGACAAATAATTGACAGATCTTGACAACTGCTTGTAAATTAGCATAATTCTTGCCGAGACCGTCAACAACGGCTTCCGTGTGCAATGCACAGTTCACTGACGACGAATTTGAAGCAACTTTGAGCAATTCTTTGCTACATTTTCGTCACATCTCTTGTTTGAAACGTGAGCAGAAGCTATGCCTGGAAACTGTGGCGTAGAAGCGCGATGTTTTCGGAATTCTACAGACTGGTTTCGGGAAGAGCCTAATTTTTCAATTGTTGCCGCGTCTATGATGGTAAATAAAATAAACAGGCCAAACACGACTCCTACGCCGGGCGGTTTGTGCCATTTGTAGATTTGCCGTTTATTTTTCGGTCTTTCGACCTTTTTGTCGCTTCACTCTTGTTCATGAAAGGCATTTCGTATTGTGTTATAAGGAGAAAACTATACTAGAGTCGTTAGATCGTGCTAGGCGGCAAATTTTAAGAAGTCATAGGTCTGCGTGATTTCCGCTGTTATCTGCTTGTTGCTTCGTTGAGTTTGACACCTCTATAATTTGCCATGTGTTGGTGTATTGTTTTGGCTCATTTCTATGGCAAGATTTGCTTTTTAAGTCTCCAAGTATTTGCTTTGAAGGGACAAAATATGACATTTACCGTGAACGTGTTGCTTACTCGCATTCTATTTTGTGACGCCGGGCCCGGCTATGATTACAACTGTTTGCAAGTACAGTAGGTAGATTCTTATCACGGGTGTCATATTTGCCCTCCTACGTTTTCCTTCGTAGCTTTACTTCGAGAAAGCTATAGGCTTGTCTAGAGAAATTCTAATGTTTCTTGCAGCTATCTGATCGAGCTTATGTTCCTGGAGCGCGATGTATAGGTTTATTTCTCCTTTGGTTGTTCTAGTACCGCAGGATTTAAATTTAACTCATTACGCGCAATTCTGTCGACTGCGTTGCGTGTTGTTTATGCCATTGTTCGGCTCAGTTCTGATTGTAGACCTCTTAAAGCTTGCCGCCTAGCACGATCTAACGGCTCTAGTTTTCTCCTTTTCTCGTAAGAGTCGTGTTTGGCCTGTCTACTTTATTTACCATCAATTATTAGGGTAGATTGTTATGAAAAGCCGATTCATCAGCGTGGGGAAACCCATCAATTTTGACAGGTTTAATTACCTCCTTGACAGATATGTAACAGGCTAATAACCAAGGGGCGGAACGGTACATTGAAAACAATGTCTACAGGCTCCCCCGCGTCCCACTCGCTTCGCTCGCGGAGTCACGACGCTCCGACTCCCACTCGCTCGCCGAATTTTTTTTTCCGACCTCGCTGGGAGCCTGTTACATATCTGTCAAGGAGGTAATTAAACCTGTCAAAATTGATGGGTTTCCCCACGCTGATGAATCGGCTTTTCATAACAATCTACCCTAATAATTGATGGTAAATAAAGTAGACAGGCCAAACACGACTCTTACGAGAAAAGGAGAAAACTAGAGCCGTTAGATCGTGCTAGGCGGCAAGCTTTAAGAGGTCTACAATCAGAACTGAGCCGAACAATGGCATAAACAACACGCAACGCAGTCGACAGAATTGCGCGTAATGAGTTAAATTTAAATCCTGCGGTACTAGAACAACCAAAGGAGAAATAAACCTATACATCGCGCTCCAGGAACATAAGCTCGATCAGATAGCTGCAAGAAACATTAGAATTTCTCTAGACAAGCCTATAGCTTTCTCGAAGTAAAGCTACGAAGGAAAACGTAGGAGGGCAAATATGACACCCGTGATAAGAATCTACCTACTGTACTTGCAAACAGTTGTAATCATAGCCGGGCCCGGCGTCACAAAATAGAATGCGAGTAAGCAACACGTTCACGGTAAATGTCATATTTTGTCCCTTCAAAGCAAATACTTGGAGACTTAAAAAGCAAATCTTGCCATAGAAATGAGCCAAAACAATACACCAACACATGGCAAATTATAGAGGTGTCAAACTCAACGAAGCAACAAGCAGATAACAGCGGAAATCACGCAGACCTATGACTTCTTAAAATTTGCCGCCTAGCACGATCTAACGACTCTAGTATAGTTTTCTCCTTATAACACAATACGAAATGCCTTTCATGAACAAGAGTGAAGCGACAAAAAGGTCGAAAGACCGAAAAATAAACGGCAAATCTACAAATGGCACAAACCGCCCGGCGTAGGAGTCGTGTTTGGGCTGTTTATTTTATTTACCATCATAGACGCGGCAACAATTGAAAAATTAGGCTCTTCCCGAAACCAGTCTGTAGAATTCCGAAAACATCGCGCTTCTACGCCACAGTTTCCAGGCATAGCTTCTGCTCACGTTTCAAACAAGAGATGTGACGAAAATGTAGCAAAGAATTGCTCAAAGTTGCTTCAAATTCGTCGTCAGTGAACTGTGCATTGCACACGGAAGCCGTTGTTGACGGTCTCGGCAAGAATTATGCTAATTTACAAGCAGTTGTCAAGATCTGTCAATTATTGTCTCAGAGCTGTCAACAGTCACCGATTCAACCAATCAGATCTTGATACCAGGAGCTGGTATCATGGAACGGCGGCATCAATGGAATGTCTACAGGCTCCCCTGCGCACTCCCTCCTCACCAGACCGCTCTCGGCTCGTCCCGCTCACCCAAGACTACACTCGGCTATCTCGCCCTAAACCCAACCGAACCGGGAGCCTGAAAACCAATCAGATGGCAGAACCGAAACAATAGATTCAAACATTTTCAAATCCAGCCAATCAAATGTCCTATTTTCAAATCCGGCCAATCAAACGCCCGGTACAAAACAATGAAATCTCAACTTGTTTGTAGTGATGCTCACGACTACGGTATCTGAAATAAATTGTCAAATCGTTAGAAAATTTCATGTTACCTTACTTTAGATTTTACATCTCAACGATGGTAAATTCATTACATTGACCGTTTTCAACTGTGAACGTATGGGCAAAAAAAATCTTCTTTACGGTTTTTTGTTTCGCTCCTGTTGTCTGTACGTGTTTCTATTTTTACACAGCTTTCGGTTGTCATTACCGTGAAATTCACCACGCAGTTCTTGGAAAAATAATTGCGTTCACTATTTCAGAAGCTGTACAATTCAGAGTTTGAGCTTCCTTTCTGGGTTATCACTGTATTGAAATAACATCTTCATCGAAAATTCTTTCTGCGTTGTACTATCAAAGCCTCAGCGTGTAAAATTACTAAGCAAAAGCAAATGACGGCACCATTGGAACCTTCCCTTCTCAGAGACCATTTCAATGGTTTCTTTGAAACAGTCGCAACAATATTCTGGCGGTAGATGTTCATGACTGACATTCTTACGCAGCTTTTCTTTTCATATATTTTCTAAACCAACCAACTGCCCCTTAGAAATCGCAGCATTCAATCATGGGCTCCTGATACAATAAAATTCAAGCCTGTGAAAGTTCTAACAATTTGAACTTGACAATTTATGGATAAGTGACATCGAAGTCGCGTAAGCATCACAAAGAACTAGTTGAGATTTCTTTGTTTTGTACCGAACATTTGATTGGCTGGATTTAAAAATGTTGGAATCTATTGTTTCAGGTCTGCCATCTGATTGGTTTTCATTGTCTGGGTGGCCCTGGTTTCAGTAAACGCACTGTAA
>JAHPZR010051174.1:0-19363 GCA_019787425.1 Platygyra sinensis | reverse complement strand
ACCAGTCAGAAGAGTTCTTGTATGTCACTGTTTTGATCAGCAACAATTGATGAGCTCGGGGAATGGTACCTAAAAGGATGGTGGAGCCTGAGAGAAAACTAAACAAAGATCTGTCCAGCAGCAAAACAAAACAACAAAACAAAACACGCAGAATGACTTGATACCCGATGCTGAGCTATAAAATCCACTTGCCTGGCCCCTGCAAAAATTCCCAAGCCATCCATTATCCCATACACCAACCTGAGTGAGACTGCTGGCCAGCTGTCCAGTTTTGCAATTAACGTACATGTAGCCCACATACACTTAACTCACATAATACTGATGTCAGGCTTACATTTACAGAGTATGCTGTTGAGACTGAAAAACTGTATTTTGCCACCTTAAATATTAGTGAATGTGGCATTTGTAAAATGAAAGTCTTAAAATAGTTTTAACACCTTTTTTTAAGTGAAATCAAGTTCAAAAGCAGCACCCAGAGGTGATGTTTTGACGCCATCTGGGCGTATGGATGCCGCTGAGGCATCCCGTAGAGGGGTAAGAGCATTCACAATAATAAATTATTGTTTGGTAATTATATTGTATTAACATTGTATAATTTCAATAAGCTTAAGTTTTTTTATTCTTTACTGATAGCTACTTTATGTTGGCATTCATGTATATAAAGATTTTGTCAGTCTTTGAGCCTTACATTTTATGGCTTCTCCAGAAAAATATTTTTTACGTCCACATGCAATAAATAATTTTGTTTTTATATTCAGCTTTCAGAAATCGCAGATGGGGTTTGGTGCTGTCCTGTGAGGGTAAAAGCTCTCATAAGTTCAGTGGCATCCAGGACAGCACTAGCTTGCTCATTGCTGAGCGTCTTTTACCCAAGAGAACAATTAGCAGGTAAAAGGCTGAAGGACCTAGACCAGAAGGTCGTTTCTGCAATTGCAGGTAAATTTAACAAGGATGAAACAACTATTAAGCTTAAATCAGTAGTCAACAATGCATTTGTACAGGAGAACCAACAGTTTCATTGAGCCGGTCACCATTTTTCGTGAGAGACCTGGGACAAAATGTTTTCCCAAATCTTTTGGACTGAGGGGCTATTAAGCTTCGTGTTTACAAGGTGGTGAGCACACTAAACAAATGCTCAAAGCAAGATTTTATTTCAATGACTTCACTTGATATAGTGGCACTGATACTAAAATTGCCTCAGGCAGATGGTCAGGAAAGTGCTAAACCAAAGGACAGCTGCTCGAAGGGCGAAGTGATGCAAGCCCTTCGGCAAAAGTGTAATCAGCTCATCTTTCAGGGGAAAACCCCTACGTATCACAAAGGTAAGTATGTTTTCACTACACTGGAACATTTCTAAGTCTAACATTATTTTGTATGATGGTGGCAAAAGTAGGTGAACAAGTAAATTAGCTCAATCTACAATACGGAGTCCTGAAAGGGTCACATTTGTTTTAACAGCTAGGCCCTAAAAAAAAAAAACCTTGAATTCCAGCTTGCCCATTGAACAAGTATCTTTCAAATATTGCTTGCCCATCAAGCAAGTGAGAGTGACAAAGTACTTGTCCAGAACGCTAATCTAGTACTCGTCCCAGGCAAGCGGGTGGCTCTTTTTTCGAGCACTGAGTAATTAACGTCATCAACAGTAAGCGCCGTGCGAAAGCCTGAGCAAATTTTTTTTATATATATAAAATGCAACTACAGATGTAAATATATATATTAATTAACAGTAGATGATAGCTAATTTCAGTTGCAGCCGGGCTTGACTATAAGCTTAATGGCAAATTTATCAGATTGAATTTTTTAACATTCTTTGTTTACTTTGTAAAAATCATTCCTTTTTTTTACAGAAAAATACCAACAGAACAAAGAGGCCAAAAAAGAAGATAAAGCTGCAAAACATCAATGAACTCTAAATTATGTTAATGTAAAAACTGACAGACAACATTCCAATGCATGAGACATGTGTAACAATTTAAAGTTTTATCGATATTGCTTGTCTCGCACATTGGAATATTGTCGCGTAGTCTTAAATCATATGTTAAGAGTTGTTAACACATACTTAATAATTACAACTTTTTTGGATCAACGCTTGCATATTGTATATAATACATGGACATTTAAATTGTTAGTGGGTCCAACTTAGATGGTGTGAAAGTTTGAAATGTCCTAGAATGTTTAAATGATTTTTGATGAGACAGACCTTGGAAACAAATGGCATTCTTGATGGTTGTAGCTTTAAAAATAATTGGTGCCAGAGCTTGGCCAGGAGCTACCTGAATTTGAATCAATATTTGAGAACTGGCTTCAGTTTCTGATGCGCATGCAGTGAGATGTCAACTGCTTCAAAATTGATTTTGTGTCCTTGACAAGGCTGGTAATTTTGGGGATCTAAAACTTTATGAGCTGTAGTAAAATAAAAAAAAGGGGGGATCTGTGCATGTGACAACCATTTTTATACTATGCTTATTTTCTACAATGCCGTTTTGAACTAGGTTTAAATTGCTTCACCCAAACTTTGAAACTTGTTTTGAAGTTTGTTCTGGACTTTTTGAGTGTTAAAAACTGACAGGAACATATACTAATTTGCAATCTCTTTTGAAATGCTGTGCTTGTTTTCAGAACTATTTGTTAACTATTTTTATTATGTTTACAATGTACTTTTAAACTATTTAAATGATTGTAAAAAATTCAATTATAAGAGACTCCGCAAAATTTGAAACATGTTTTGAATTAAATTTACAGTGTATGTTTGTATTTTAAAGCTGATTATATAAAAAAAAAATATTGAAATGTATTTTGAATGATTACGGTTGGTACATGCATTGATAATTGCTCTCAGAATATCAGGTATATAGTTGATTAAAAATATATTTTAACATCGATTTAAACATATTTTAACACTATTTTAAACAAACAAAAAATATGTTAAAAATATATTTTAAGCACAATTTGAAACCTATTTAGTGTAAAAACAGAGTTTAAATAGCGTTTACAAATAGTTTACAAATAGTATGAAAAGTTAAAATATATTTCAAAAATTGTTTGTGCACTGTTTAAAATAAGTATATTTTAAACTTCACTCTATTCGTGGAAATCTCTCGATCTTTGAATGACTTTCAAAATATGTTTTAATAGTGTTTTAATCAGGTTCAAACACTATTAAAAACAGTGGAGAAACATATCAAAAATATATTTAAAACACCTATTTTTAACCTATTTTTAAAAAATAGGTTAAAAATAGTTTTTCAAAACAGCTCAAAAACAGGTTTTAAATAGTGTTCTGTTTGGTAAGGGTGTGGTGACTTAACTATGTACTGCTGTTGGTACATTATTGGTTTTTTGCAAGAGATATATGGAGAGACTTTTGCTAAGTTTAAATTTACATCACTCGACGCCTTAAATCGCCTTAATTTGAAGACATACGGTGCAAGATCTTTTTCCCTAGCAGCACCCACACTCTGGAACACTTTGCCATCCATCATTATAAACATCTCCTCAGCGTGCCTTTTTAAGACCAAACTTAAACCTTTCCTTTTTAAAAAGCATTTTTATAACTTAACTATATTCTTGCTCTTTTAAGCGCTTTTAGACTTTAAGGATACTAGCGCTATGTAAATATTTTATTCAGTTTTTTATTATATAAGCCGCAATGTTTTTCTTGAGTCGCCTAAAGTCGCGTAAAATCACACAAGTCGCCTTAAGTTATGGCGACTTAAGGTCCCAGAGTAGGTCTCAGAAAAGGGTCTACTAAGAGTGTAGCTTAACTGCGTTCTGCTCCTTGTCAAATCTTTGTCTGCTCCACACCAAATTATACAAAAACAAAAAAAAAACCAATAGAAAAAAAGCTTTAGAAAACTAGAGTGCCGCACTCTTTTCATGCAGTGCTATAAGCTACCTACAATCTGGGATACGTCTTTGTCTCTTTTAACAACTCCTACCTGTGAAGCGGTGCTTTGGAATCCCCGTCTTTTATGTTAACACCGGCTCCTCGTGATATTAGCAACTCCGCCATCTCAAGATTCCCTTTAGCGGCCGCTACGTGCAATGGAGTGGTTTCTTTAGATTTCATAGTGTTGACGTCTGCGCCGTGGTCAAGGCACAGTTCAGCAGTCTTGACATCGTTATTCAAGGCAGCCATGTGCAAAACTGTGTTATCTTGCGAGTCCTTGCTATCTAGCAGTTGTTTCAATTCAGTCGTATTGACAACTGTGTCAGCGTCTGTCAAAGAGAAAAAGTTTAGTTCATGATCGACGTACCTCAATGACGGCAAATATGTGTTTCACTCAACGAGATAAATAACGTCTGAGTTAATTAACAACGTTCAGGTTTATAAGATGACAATGGGTACTATGATGCTGTGCACTAATTCAACGAGAATCAGTAATTGTTATGTGCAAGATTAAGTATAATGGTCCCGCTATACTGAGGCATGAGTAGAGCTTAATTTCTGGTAATACGGAAGCAAGAAAAAACGATAACAAAAGTGGTGAAAGTCGTCTTTTTAAAGAAAAATTCCATATAGACGATTTTCGAAGTTTGAGCGAAGAAAATTGTTAACACTGTTAACGATTACACCAGGTATCTCATAAGGATTGCGCAACATCACTTTGAGCTTTCTGATGATGGCCAAGGATCATTAGCACCGTACAAAAGACTTCTAAGACTTCCGCAGACTTGCCGAGATATCCCAAGATTTTCTGCAAATGTCGGGAAATTTACAATGAGTGACGACGATAATCGAATCGCCAAAGTCAGTGAGGGCATTCTCAAGATAACTATTTTAATGTGTTTCATTGTTTGTTCTGAACACTTTTTCATTGAATTGAGAGTTCGGACAAGAAATTTTAAGCTTTTCTTTTCTCGTCTTTTTGTCAAGTTGTTTAGACTACGATTAGTCCCTCTTTCGCTTAGTCCGTTGTGCGTGACGCGAAAGAAAACCGTGAAAAAAAAACAAGGCCCAGGATTTCACGCGGCCATTTTTTATCACTGGTTTCTTTCGCGTCACGCACAAAGGACTAAGCGAAAGAGGGACTACTCGTAGTCTACAAGTTGTTTCGAAGTATTTTCGAGTTCAACTGTTGCAGTTGCACGGTTGTTTGTGAATCGAATAGGCATAGGCGGAGTATTCCGTTAGTGGAACGCTGAATGTACCGATCTGCGGCATTTAGACCAGGAAAAAAAGAGTTGGGTTTGTGACCGGTCTCGTGTTTTCGATTACCCACACCACTCAATGCACTTGCTAAGATAATCGAGGTATCACCAAGATAATTAATGCATCTTAGAACATGCCAGTTTTTAAACCATGGACTAACCAAAGGTTACTAATATAGCAATTACTAACTACCTTTAAATTCGGGAAACCATTGCATGCGTCATCAGGTATGTCCGGTAGCAACCTCGTTCCCAGGGTACTCTCTCTACTTCGGGAAAGTACCCTGGTTAAGGCTGGTCACGTCTCTGCTAGATTTTATCAGATCCCAGAGATTTGATTGAAGAGTGGGGCTGGAAAGTCATAGTTTGTCTCCACTGAGCTCACCTACTGAGCCCAGTAGGGAGTGGAATTTGTAAAACTGCCGTTGTGGATCGGCAAAACTCACAGCGAAGGGATCGTCACATTCGATATTGGAGTTCAATGCGTTCAATGCTCGGCTAAAAGGTTAGCTCCACATTTGGCTGAATTTTTCCCATCGACAGTTGGATGGTCTTTGGAATTTCTGGCGGTGAAAAAAATTGGCAAAGAACTTGGAACTGAAAACCACAACAGTAAATGGACCACGCGGTGAACTTAAGCTTAATTTTATTTTTCATTCGCCGAAATCACAACGTATGTATTTACTCATTCGTTTAGAGTCAAACACGTCGTATGCTCGCCCTCAAAGGTAGTTTTGGACTTGATTTAATTATTCCCATGGACAGGTTGACGTTCATTCCCTTCTCTTGCTGCGAAAAAAATCTACGAAGAATTTGACAACAACGTCTGCACGCCAAATAAGCTTAATTAATTAAGCAGCTTATATTTTTCGATCGGCAAAATCATAACAGAGGCATTGATGTATTCGTTTAGAGTTTGATACGTCCAGTGTTTGGCAGAGACTAGCTTTGAATTTGACCGAATTCATCCAATTGAAAGTTTGGCGGTCATTCGATTCTCTTGCAGTGTAAAATTTTGTAAACAACTCGACAACAACGACATCAGCTGGTTGTTGACAGTTATTTAAAAAAGCAGTGAAATATAAGCAAAGTTCCCTCTCAATCAACATCTCATACTCATACAAGTTCAGGTAGACCTGAAGCAGCTTGCCAGGCAGGGTCCCTGACAAATAACTTGCTTCCTTTTCAAAATAGCGTAAGTATAGCAGCGCAACATTCACCTCCCTAGAGAGTAGTGTTGACAAAATTAAGTTGAGGACCCACCCTCGGTGCGGCGTGGGTTGGCATGCTTAGACACGTGACAAGCCTTAACCAGGGTACTTTCTTGAAGTAGAGAGAGGACCTGGGAGCGAGGTTGGTCCGGTAGCTCTAAGCAAGTGGAAACATCACCAGGGAGCAGCGCAAAAAACTGCGAGAGCTAGAAAAATCATGGAAGTGGTATGGCGTAGAAAAGCAATAGAACAAGTTCTTTCGCTCCCTGTGCCATACTTTTTCCACCTCGCTCCGCTTATTTAGCCTGAGGTCATTTTGGCTCAGATTGAATACTCTTTATTAAATTACATACTTCCACAGCTAAGAGGAAAAAAAACAACAAAACAAAACAAAACAAAAAAATTAAAAAAAATGTCTGAATGAAAGCCAGCCAACCTTACTTTTTCCACGGACATTATGTGGAATAGGGTACGACTGATGGACTAATTTGATCTCTGATCACGCGGGTAATACAGCTACTTCTACTTTTCTAACCTCGGTTTAGTATCATTGTTGCCACCTGTGAATGACCATTAAGAATGGCGTTGTGGAGAGGAGTCGTGTTGTCTGCCGTAACTGCCTTGATGTCTGCTCCTTTATTCAGTAGAAGCTGGCAAACGCTGCTTTGTCCTTCACTGCAAGCCATATGCAATGCTGATTTTCCATAACTATCCCTGGCATCAACTTTGACTTTCGGGTGCTCTAACAGAACTTTAACGATCTCTTCGTTTCCTCTGCGCGCTGCAAAATGCAATGGAGTGCTTCCTTTTTTGCCTTTGATTGAGGGGTCGGCACCCGCTTGTAAAAGAGCTTCAACGGTGGAGAGACCATTGAACCTAGAACACGTATACAAAGAAAGGGTTTTTATGTTCAAAACATACGATAACTGCAGAAATTCTCGCTTGCTTATTGGATAATTTTTATTGTCATTAAGAGGACAGACACATTAATTTATAATTTATGAGATGCGACAACGATTGAGAGCGGCCATATCGCAAAAAACAATTGAACGGAAAATACAGAGGAACACGGATCACGGATATACAAATTTCGTTTTCTCCAAACACGAGAATAAGCAATTGATGTACTCTTTATAATAACCTGCGCTGCGCCTTTTTAAACTAAATCTTGACTTCTTTTAAAAGGCTGTAAAAGTTACGAGATCTGGCCATCATCTGTGGCACGACCTACCTAGTAAGGGGTATGGGTCTATTTCTAGTTTGACGTCACAAAAGTCTTTCTATGCTTGTTTAGCTTTGTTTACTGCGATGCAAATCCGTCTGTGACGTCAAACCAGCAATAGACCCATGGTACTTACTAGCCGTCGGCCGTGGAACTTATGATGGCTAGATTTCGTAACTTTTACAGCTTATAAAAAAAGTCAAGGTTTAGTTTAAAAAGGCGCAGTCGTTTCGAACAGGTGCAAAGACTTATGTGTAAGCCAAAAAATATATTTTGGGGTTAGCTGCACTCAAGAGACTATCAGGTGACACTGTCATAGTCTCTTGCTGCACTTTAACCATTCGGAGGACTCGCGTCTCAAAATCATGTAAGATAGAGTGGTGAGATCACTAAAATCGGTCAATAATTTAAGTTCTTCCTCAAGGGTCACGCGAAACCTTCAGGTTACGGATCACGAGTAATAATTACCTTTTTTCACGTTTCACGGAAAAGAAAATCAGCTGATCACGTATCACGTGAATACTTCGTGGGTACTTGGGTAAATTTTTGCTGGGTATGTGCCGCTGGCCTCTCAGAACCCCTACCCCATTATAATCTATTCCGTGACCAATTATAGCAGGCGCGGATCTAGGATTTTAAAATGGGGGGTGAATTTTTGTAATAATGTAATAGAACCAAAGCCTGAGGGATAAGACCAAAAAAGAAAAGAAAGAAGGGGGCTCAGAAAAAGGGGGGTGAAAATTCACCCATTTCACCTCCCCTGGATCCGCGCTGTATAGACCCCATCTTAGTCACTTTTGGGCTATAATGTAATTTTCGCGATCCCAACTTAGTCACGTTCTGTTTATGCCTCTGCCTTAAAGAGCCTTTTATTTAAGTAGGTCATCCTATAATGAATTGACACGAGTCTGTTAAATTGAATGTAGAACACTTTACTTTTCACCTAGAGTACAAACATTCTGGTACATGTGCTAACCGAAGTATTTACAAACGTACCGTCATAAACAGTTGAAATGCAAATATTCTTCACGTTAAGTTGACAAGTCCCAAGCGAAAGAAACCAAGCGCTTGCTAATCCAAAAGAAGATCCAAGTTGAGCTAACTTCGATGGACGATAACAAAGCAGATTAGACGGGAAATAAATACCGTAGCACGTAAGATTTGTTGGACTTTGTTCTGGACCCAGGGTTTCTGCACTATTGTGTAAGTTGTTACTGTTTTAAGTTGTGAACGGACTTCAATGCGAGCCAACTGTTAAATTTTGAAACAACAGCACGTACCAGTTTTTAGCCGCGAATCTTCCTATGTTTAAATCCCTGCTTACCAGAGTTTTCTTATCCCAGAAATCCCGAAAATGCGCGATCCCAATCTAGTAACTCTACTAAAAATGTAACCTCATTATAGTCAATTCAGTCGTGGAAATGCGACCCCATCCAGCAGCACATCCCCAGTAGCCTCTTATAAGGAAGTACCCCCTCCCCCGGGGTTTTAAGAGCTAGGAGAGGCACTAGGAGGGCAGAAGAGCCGCGATAAGGAGCGCCAAAGCCGTGAGGAGCCTGAGAGGTCAGGTTCGCGTTCAAATTGCTTAAACCGCCAAGCTACACTGGCTAGGCTTCGATTGTGTGGCTATATCGTTGTCGAGTTCATCCAACAATTTTTCTTGGCTGTAAAACGACCCTTGGTAGCCTTCCGCTAATTTAGCGGCCCACTCTTTGTGGACGTTATTTTTCGCCTTCTTTGGCCTTCGTTTAGCCGATGAAAACGTGCAAGATCGCTTTACCTTCAAGGAAGACATCTGTGCACTACCGCGCAAATCAAGTTCAAGTTCAAGTTCAAGTTCATTTATTTACACTTATTCAGTTACAATATAACAACAATAAAGAATAAAAAAGAAGTAAAAAACAGAGCTGATTATACATTGAGCTAAACATAACAAAGGGAAGAGTGTGTAGCAGCCAAAGGAGCAGAGCTTTCGAGTTGGCTGCTACACACTCTTCCCTTTGTTATGTTTAGCTCAATGTATAATCAGCTCTGTTTTTTACTTCTTTTTTATTCTTTATTGTTGTTATATTGTAACTGAATAAGTGTAAATAAATGAACTTGAACTTGAACTTGAACTTGATTTGCGCGGTAGTGCACAGATGTCTTCCTTGAAGGTAAAGCGATCTTGCACGTTTTCATCGGCTAAACGAAGGCCAAAGAAGGCGAAAAATAACGTCCACAAAGAGTGGGCCGCTAAATTAGCGGAAGGCTACCAAGGGTCGTTTTACAGCCAAGAAAAATTGTTGGATGAACTCGACAACGATATAGCCACACAATCGAAGCCTAGCCAGTGTAGCTTGGCGGTTTAAGCAATTTGAACGCGAACCTGACCTCTCAGGCTCCTCACGGCTTTGGCGCTCCTTATCGCGGCTCTTCTGCCCTCCTAGTGCCTCTCCTAGCTCTTAAAACCCCCGGGGGAGGGGGTACTTCCTTATAAGAGGCTACTGGGGATGTGCTGCTGGATGGGGTCGCATTTCCACGACTGAATTGACTATAATGAGGTTACATTTTTAGTAGAGTTACTAGATTGGGATCGCGCATTTTCGGGATTTCTGGGATAAGAAAACTCTGGTAAGCAGGGATTTAAACATAGGAAGATTCGCGGCTAAAAACTGGTACGTGCTGTTGTTTCAAAATTTAACAGTTGGCTCGCATTGAAGTCCGTTCACAACTTAAAACAGTAACAACTTACACAATAGTGCAGAAACCCTGGGTCCAGAACAAAGTCCAACAAATCTTACGTGCTACGGTATTTATTTCCCGTCTAATCTGCTTTGTTATCGTCCATCGAAGTTAGCTCAACTTGGATCTTCTTTTGGATTAGCAAGCGCTTGGTTTCTTTCGCTTGGGACTTGTCAACTTAACGTGAAGAATATTTGCATTTCAACTGTTTATGACGGTACGTTTGTAAATACTTCGGTTAGCACATGTACCAGAATGTTTGTACTCTAGGTGAAAAGTAAAGTGTTCTACATTCAATTTAACAGACTCGTGTCAATTCATTATAGGATGACCTACTTAAATAAAAGGCTCTTTAAGGCAGAGGCATAAACAGAACGTGACTAAGTTGGGATCGCGAAAATTACATTATAGCCCAAAAGTGACTAAGATGGGGTCTATACAGGCGCGGATCCAGGGGAGGTGAAATGGGTGAATTTTCACCCCCCTTTTTCTGAGCCCCCTTCTTTCTTTTCTTTTTTGGTCTTATCCCTCAGGCTTTGGTTCTATTACATTATTACAAAAATTCACCCCCCATTTTAAAATCCTAGATCCGCGCCTGCTATAATTGGTCACGGAATAGATTATAATGGGGTAGGGGTTCTGAGAGGCCAGCGGCACATACCCAGCAAAAATTTACCCAAGTACCCACGAAGTATTCACGTGATACGTGATCAGCTGATTTTCTTTTCCGTGAAACGTGAAAAAAGGTAATTATTACTCGTGATCCGTAACCTGAAGGTTTCGCGTGACCCTTGAGGAAGAACTTAAATTATTGACCGATTTTAGTGATCTCACCACTCTATCTTACATGATTTTGAGACGCGAGTCCTCCGAATGGTTAAAGTGCAGCAAGAGACTATGACAGTGTCACCTGATAGTCTCTTGAGTGCAGCTAACCCCAAAATATATTTTTTTGGCTTACACATAAGTCTTTGCACCTGTTCGAAACGACTGCGCCTTTTTAAACTAAACCTTGACTTTTTTTATAAGCTGTAAAAGTTACGAAATCTAGCCATCATAAGTTCCACGGCCGACGGCTAGTAAGTACCATGGGTCTATTGCTGGTTTGACGTCACAGACGGATTTGCATCGCAGTAAACAAAGCTAAACAAGCATAGAAAGACTTTTGTGACGTCAAACTAGAAATAGACCCATACCCCTTACTAGGTAGGTCGTGCCACAGATGATGGCCAGATCTCGTAACTTTTACAGCCTTTTAAAAGAAGTCAAGATTTAGTTTAAAAAGGCGCAGCGCAGGTTATTATAAAGAGTACATCAATTGCTTATTCTCGTGTTTGGAGAAAACGAAATTTGTATATCCGTGATCCGTGTTCCTCTGTATTTTCCGTTCAATTGTTTTTTGCGATATGGCCGCTCTCAATCGTTGTCGCATCTCATAATTATAAATTAATGTGTCTGTCCTCTTAATGACAATAAAAATTATCCAATAAGCAAGCGAGAATTTCTGCAGTTATCGTATGTTTTGAACATAAAAACCCTTTCTTTGTATACGTGTTCTAGGTTCAATGGTCTCTCCACCGTTGAAGCTCTTTTACAAGCGGGTGCCGACCCCTCAATCAAAGGCAAAAAAGGAAGCACTCCATTGCATTTTGCAGCGCGCAGAGGAAACGAAGAGATCGTTAAAGTTCTGTTAGAGCACCCGAAAGTCAAAGTTGATGCCAGGGATAGTTATGGAAAATCAGCATTGCATATGGCTTGCAGTGAAGGACAAAGCAGCGTTTGCCAGCTTCTACTGAATAAAGGAGCAGACATCAAGGCAGTTACGGCAGACAACACGACTCCTCTCCACAACGCCATTCTTAATGGTCATTCACAGGTGGCAACAATGATACTAAACCGAGGTTAGAAAAGTAGAAGTAGCTGTATTACCCGCGTGATCAGAGATCAAATTAGTCCATCAGTCGTACCCTATTCCACATAATGTCCGTGGAAAAAGTAAGGTTGGCTGGCTTTCATTCAGACATTTTTTTTAATTTTTTTGTTTTGTTTTGTTTTGTTGTTTTTTTTCCTCTTAGCTGTGGAAGTATGTAATTTAATAAAGAGTATTCAATCTGAGCCAAAATGACCTCAGGCTAAATAAGCGGAGCGAGGTGGAAAAAGTATGGCACAGGGAGCGAAAGAACTTGTTCTATTGCTTTTCTACGCCATACCACTTCCATGATTTTTCTAGCTCTCGCAGTTTTTTGCGCTGCTCCCTGGTGATGTTTCCACTTGCTTAGAGCTACCGGACCAACCTCGCTCCCAGGTCCTCTCTCTACTTCAAGAAAGTACCCTGGTTAAGGCTTGTCACGTGTCTAAGCATGCCAACCCACGCCGCACCGAGGGTGGGTCCTCAACTTAATTTTGTCAACACTACTCTCTAGGGAGGTGAATGTTGCGCTGCTATACTTACGCTATTTTGAAAAGGAAGCAAGTTATTTGTCAGGGACCCTGCCTGGCAAGCTGCTTCAGGTCTACCTGAACTTGTATGAGTATGAGATGTTGATTGAGAGGGAACTTTGCTTATATTTCACTGCTTTTTTAAATAACTGTCAACAACCAGCTGATGTCGTTGTTGTCGAGTTGTTTACAAAATTTTACACTGCAAGAGAATCGAATGACCGCCAAACTTTCAATTGGATGAATTCGGTCAAATTCAAAGCTAGTCTCTGCCAAACACTGGACGTATCAAACTCTAAACGAATACATCAATGCCTCTGTTATGATTTTGCCGATCGAAAAATATAAGCTGCTTAATTAATTAAGCTTATTTGGCGTGCAGACGTTGTTGTCAAATTCTTCGTAGATTTTTTTCGCAGCAAGAGAAGGGAATGAACGTCAACCTGTCCATGGGAATAATTAAATCAAGTCCAAAACTACCTTTGAGGGCGAGCATACGACGTGTTTGACTCTAAACGAATGAGTAAATACATACGTTGTGATTTCGGCGAATGAAAAATAAAATTAAGCTTAAGTTCACCGCGTGGTCCATTTACTGTTGTGGTTTTCAGTTCCAAGTTCTTTGCCAATTTTTTTCACCGCCAGAAATTCCAAAGACCATCCAACTGTCGATGGGAAAAATTCAGCCAAATGTGGAGCTAACCTTTTAGCCGAGCATTGAACGCATTGAACTCCAATATCGAATGTGACGATCCCTTCGCTGTGAGTTTTGCCGATCCACAACGGCAGTTTTACAAATTCCACTCCCTACTGGGCTCAGTAGGTGAGCTCAGTGGAGACAAACTATGACTTTCCAGCCCCACTCTTCAATCAAATCTCTGGGATCTGATAAAATCTAGCAGAGACGTGACCAGCCTTAACCAGGGTACTTTCCCGAAGTAGAGAGAGTACCCTGGGAACGAGGTTGCTACCGGACATACCTGATGACGCATGCAATGGTTTCCCGAATTTAAAGGTAGTTAGTAATTGCTATATTAGTAACCTTTGGTTAGTCCATGGTTTAAAAACTGGCATGTTCTAAGATGCATTAATTATCTTGGTGATACCTCGATTATCTTAGCAAGTGCATTGAGTGGTGTGGGTAATCGAAAACACGAGACCGGTCACAAACCCAACTCTTTTTTTCCTGGTCTAAATGCCGCAGATCGGTACATTCAGCGTTCCACTAACGGAATACTCCGCCTATGCCTATTCGATTCACAAACAACCGTGCAACTGCAACAGTTGAACTCGAAAATACTTCGAAACAACTTGTAGACTACGAGTAGTCCCTCTTTCGCTTAGTCCTTTGTGCGTGACGCGAAAGAAACCAGTGATAAAAAATGGCCGCGTGAAATCCTGGGCCTTGTTTTTTTTTCACGGTTTTCTTTCGCGTCACGCACAACGGACTAAGCGAAAGAGGGACTAATCGTAGTCTAAACAACTTGACAAAAAGACGAGAAAAGAAAAGCTTAAAATTTCTTGTCCGAACTCTCAATTCAATGAAAAAGTGTTCAGAACAAACAATGAAACACATTAAAATAGTTATCTTGAGAATGCCCTCACTGACTTTGGCGATTCGATTATCGTCGTCACTCATTGTAAATTTCCCGACATTTGCAGAAAATCTTGGGATATCTCGGCAAGTCTGCGGAAGTCTTAGAAGTCTTTTGTACGGTGCTAATGATCCTTGGCCATCATCAGAAAGCTCAAAGTGATGTTGCGCAATCCTTATGAGATACCTGGTGTAATCGTTAACAGTGTTAACAATTTTCTTCGCTCAAACTTCGAAAATCGTCTATATGGAATTTTTCTTTAAAAAGACGACTTTCACCACTTTTGTTATCGTTTTTTCTTGCTTCCGTATTACCAGAAATTAAGCTCTACTCATGCCTCAGTATAGCGGGACCATTATACTTAATCTTGCACATAACAATTACTGATTCTCGTTGAATTAGTGCACAGCATCATAGTACCCATTGTCATCTTATAAACCTGAACGTTGTTAATTAACTCAGACGTTATTTATCTCGTTGAGTGAAACACATATTTGCCGTCATTGAGGTACGTCGATCATGAACTAAACTTTTTCTCTTTGACAGACGCTGACACAGTTGTCAATACGACTGAATTGAAACAACTGCTAGATAGCAAGGACTCGCAAGATAACACAGTTTTGCACATGGCTGCCTTGAATAACGATGTCAAGACTGCTGAACTGTGCCTTGACCACGGCGCAGACGTCAACACTATGAAATCTAAAGAAACCACTCCATTGCACGTAGCGGCCGCTAAAGGGAATCTTGAGATGGCGGAGTTGCTAATATCACGAGGAGCCGGTGTTAACATAAAAGACGGGGATTCCAAAGCACCGCTTCACAGGTAGGAGTTGTTAAAAGAGACAAAGACGTATCCCAGATTGTAGGTAGCTTATAGCACTGCATGAAAAGAGTGCGGCACTCTAGTTTTCTAAAGCTTTTTTTCTATTGGTTTTTTTTTTGTTTTTGTATAATTTGGTGTGGAGCAGACAAAGATTTGACAAGGAGCAGAACGCAGTTAAGCTACACTCTTAGTAGACCCTTTTCTGAGACCTACTCTGGGACCTTAAGTCGCCATAACTTAAGGCGACTTGTGTGATTTTACGCGACTTTAGGCGACTCAAGAAAAACATTGCGGCTTATATAATAAAAAACTGAATAAAATATTTACATAGCGCTAGTATCCTTAAAGTCTAAAAGCGCTTAAAAGAGCAAGAATATAGTTAAGTTATAAAAATGCTTTTTAAAAAGGAAAGGTTTAAGTTTGGTCTTAAAAAGGCACGCTGAGGAGATGTTTATAATGATGGATGGCAAAGTGTTCCAGAGTGTGGGTGCTGCTAGGGAAAAAGATCTTGCACCGTATGTCTTCAAATTAAGGCGATTTAAGGCGTCGAGTGATGTAAATTTAAACTTAGCAAAAGTCTCTCCATATATCTCTTGCAAAAAACCAATAATGTACCAACAGCAGTACATAGTTAAGTCACCACACCCTTACCAAACAGAACACTATTTAAAACCTGTTTTTGAGCTGTTTTGAAAAACTATTTTTAACCTATTTTTTAAAAATAGGTTAAAAATAGGTGTTTTAAATATATTTTTGATATGTTTCTCCACTGTTTTTAATAGTGTTTGAACCTGATTAAAACACTATTAAAACATATTTTGAAAGTCATTCAAAGATCGAGAGATTTCCACGAATAGAGTGAAGTTTAAAATATACTTATTTTAAACAGTGCACAAACAATTTTTGAAATATATTTTAACTTTTCATACTATTTGTAAACTATTTGTAAACGCTATTTAAACTCTGTTTTTACACTAAATAGGTTTCAAATTGTGCTTAAAATATATTTTTAACATATTTTTTGTTTGTTTAAAATAGTGTTAAAATATGTTTAAATCGATGTTAAAATATATTTTTAATCAACTATATACCTGATATTCTGAGAGCAATTATCAATGCATGTACCAACCGTAATCATTCAAAATACATTTCAATATTTTTTTTTTATATAATCAGCTTTAAAATACAAACATACACTGTAAATTTAATTCAAAACATGTTTCAAATTTTGCGGAGTCTCTTATAATTGAATTTTTTACAATCATTTAAATAGTTTAAAAGTACATTGTAAACATAATAAAAATAGTTAACAAATAGTTCTGAAAACAAGCACAGCATTTCAAAAGAGATTGCAAATTAGTATATGTTCCTGTCAGTTTTTAACACTCAAAAAGTCCAGAACAAACTTCAAAACAAGTTTCAAAGTTTGGGTGAAGCAATTTAAACCTAGTTCAAAACGGCATTGTAGAAAATAAGCATAGTATAAAAATGGTTGTCACATGCACAGATCCCCCCTTTTTTTTATTTTACTACAGCTCATAAAGTTTTAGATCCCCAAAATTACCAGCCTTGTCAAGGACACAAAATCAATTTTGAAGCAGTTGACATCTCACTGCATGCGCATCAGAAACTGAAGCCAGTTCTCAAATATTGATTCAAATTCAGGTAGCTCCTGGCCAAGCTCTGGCACCAATTATTTTTAAAGCTACAACCATCAAGAATGCCATTTGTTTCCAAGGTCTGTCTCATCAAAAATCATTTAAACATTCTAGGACATTTCAAACTTTCACACCATCTAAGTTGGACCCACTAACAATTTAAATGTCCATGTATTATATACAATATGCAAGCGTTGATCCAAAAAAGTTGTAATTATTAAGTATGTGTTAACAACTCTTAACATATGATTTAAGACTACGCGACAATATTCCAATGTGCGAGACAAGCAATATCGATAAAACTTTAAATTGTTACACATGTCTCATGCATTGGAATGTTGTCTGTCAGTTTTTACATTAACATAATTTAGAGTTCATTGATGTTTTGCAGCTTTATCTTCTTTTTTGGCCTCTTTGTTCTGTTGGTATTTTTCTGTAAAAAAAAGGAATGATTTTTACAAAGTAAACAAAGAATGTTAAAAAATTCAATCTGATAAATTTGCCATTAAGCTTATAGTCAAGCCCGGCTGCAACTGAAATTAGCTATCATCTACTGTTAATTAATATATATATTTACATCTGTAGTTGCATTTTATATATATAAAAAAAATTTGCTCAGGCTTTCGCACGGCGCTTACTGTTGATGACGTTAATTACTCAGTGCTCGAAAAAAGAGCCACCCGCTTGCCTGGGACGAGTACTAGATTAGCGTTCTGGACAAGTACTTTGTCACTCTCACTTGCTTGATGGGCAAGCAATATTTGAAAGATACTTGTTCAATGGGCAAGCTGGAATTCAAGGTTTTTTTTTTTTAGGGCCTAGCTGTTAAAACAAATGTGACCCTTTCAGGACTCCGTATTGTAGATTGAGCTAATTTACTTGTTCACCTACTTTTGCCACCATCATACAAAATAATGTTAGACTTAGAAATGTTCCAGTGTAGTGAAAACATACTTACCTTTGTGATACGTAGGGGTTTTCCCCTGAAAGATGAGCTGATTACACTTTTGCCGAAGGGCTTGCATCACTTCGCCCTTCGAGCAGCTGTCCTTTGGTTTAGCACTTTCCTGACCATCTGCCTGAGGCAATTTTACAACTTCTAGCTTTGCAACAACTGCAAAATCTAAAAAAAGAAACTTCATATAAGATTAGATTGTCCAGATATGGTTACAGGTGTCTGCTTTCAAAGTGTCAATATGATCTAGCTACATGTATCATCTAATTATAAATTTACATGTTATTCACATGGAAGCTAAGAAAGATCATCCCATCCATTTCTAACGTTTTGTTTGTTTGTTTGTTTTTTTGACAAGAAATCAATCCAACCAGTCTCCCAGTATTTACTTTGTTCTCTCTGTAGTAGTCTTCAGGTGATGATTTAAACCACAGTAGAACCCCATGGACATCTTATTTGTAATTCATTATTTTTTTTAACATCCGCTAATAGTGAACAGTTTTCTTTGTTCCATCAACTGAGAAGATCATACAGGGTTGTCGCTAAGCGCCTGCTGAGAAAGAAGTGTTCACCGGTGGGATTTTGGCCGGCAATCGATTGGTAAAGGACAACAAATGTTTTTTTAGGTTACGTATGCACATGTATACCAATTCCATATCTGAACCATATCGGCCCATCTAAATGACAAGTTTGGAATAAATTCCAGACTAATGTACAATGAGTATCAGTGCCACTATATCAAGTGAAGTCATTGAAATAAAATCTTGCTTTGAGCATTTGTTTAGTGTGCTCACCACCTTGTAAACACGAAGCTTAATAGCCCCTCAGTCCAAAAGATTTGGGAAAACATTTTGTCCCAGGTCTCTCACGAAAAATGGTGACCGGCTCAATGAAAATGTTGGTTCTCCTGTACAAATGCATTGTTGACTACTGATTTAAGCTTAATAGTTGTTTCATCATTGTTAAATTTACCTGCAATTGCAGAAACGACCTTCTGGTCTAGGTCCTTCAGCCTTTTACCTGCTAATTGTTCTCTTGGGTAAAAGACGCTCAGCAATGAGCAAGCTAGTGCTGTCCTGGATGCCACTGAACTTATGAGAGCTTTTACCCTCACAGGACAACACCAAACCCCATCTGCGATTTCTGAAAGCTGAATATAAAAACAAAATTATTTATTGCATGTGGACAGTAAAAATATTTTTCTGGAGAAGCCATAAAATGTAAGGCTCAAAGACTGACAAAATCTTTATATACATGAATGCCAACATAAAGTAGCTATCAGTAAAGAATAAAAAAACTTAAGCTTATTGAAATTATACAATGTTAATACAATATAATTACCAAATAATAATTTATTATTGTGAATGCTCTTACCCCTCTACGGGATGCCTCAGCGGCATCCATACGCCCAGATGGCGTCAAAACAACACCTCTGGGTGCTGCTTTTGAACTAATTGATTTCACTTAAAAAAAGGTGTTAAAACTATTTTAAGACTTTCATTTTACAAATGCCACATTCACTAATATTTAAGGTGGCAAAATACAGTTTTTCAGTCTCAACAGCATACTCTGTAAATGTAAG
>JAHPZR010051173.1:0-15901 GCA_019787425.1 Platygyra sinensis | reverse complement strand
AATTAAATCTTAGCCGGAATGTTTAGAGGTCGATGCGACTGCGGACTTCAGACTGCAGATCAGGGTAAAATGAAGACAGAGGGTAAAATTGCATAGGTCAGGCAGGCGGTAAAATGCATACTACAGACTTCTGAAGAATATAATATGATTTCTGCGTTCCAGATAGGCCTAAACAGTGCAATTGTTAGCCTGAATATCCCTTTGTTAACCTGAATATTGCTCAGGTTATCCTGATTAACGCTCTGTTTATCCTCTTTAGACCTGGTTGGGGTTAGCTCTCAATGATGGTACTAACTATTCACAGGCTCCCTATTTTCACACGCGAAAGAAAAAGCGGGTGAAGCGTTCGCTGCTGACATTATCATTGAGGGTAGGCTTCAGTTCCCCAATTAGTAGAGTCTCCTTTATTTTTGCAATGTGTATCAGACCGACGGCGACCTTTTGCTAAATGTCTCAAAGTAGTCCCATAAAGAGTTTTAACCATTGACGTGACGTGTTTTTGCGACAGCTGTTGCATGACAGCTACTCGTGATCGATAACGATAATGTTAGCTGCGAAAAGCTTTATCTTTATTAGTTTGCATCATTTTAATATGGAATTTTTCTCAGCTTTTGTCATTGTTATTGTTAATTAGTTACTTATCTTAAATTTAAAATTTAAGTTGCTCAGGAAATGTGGAAACATACGAAACGTCAGTTATAATAAATGGATTTTCTTTTCCATCATAAGTTTTATTGTCATGTTGTCCCTACAGTTTGTGTGTTATTCTTATAAGGTACGATGGACAAAGAAATAGAATATTTACGATATTAGAATCGTGTAGCGGACACTCTGTATTTAGCGGACACTAGGGAGTGTCCCAAGGGTGTCCTGCTCAGCTTTCAGTGTACCTATCCCTTAGGGGAAGATAATTTAACGTTGGATGAAATAAAGCTTTTAAAAAGGTGTTTCACATCTAATAAATATTCTTTGCTTTGAGATTTCAGAAGTGAAAGAAAATATTCTAGTTGCTATAACTGTTCAGAGATATAAGCCATATCATAACTAGTATAAGGTGTCACTAAATAACGTGACCTATGAAAAGAACCGTTTTTACGTCACCTCATTGTAGATTTCAATGACGCACTCAGTCTAACAAGGGTACAACGTCACGAATGATTTCAACAATCGTTCACTTGCAAGCATATATTGTAGCTAATATTGTCGCTAGTAACGTCACTGCTAGAGATTGTTGTTTTGTGACTTCAGTGCAACGGAAAATAGGTAAGTTACTACCATAGAGTTGTAATATTTTTTTCAAGATAGCGAGGTTGGCATTTGCAATTATTTTAATGCAAACAGAGAGAGTTCTTATAGTTGAATTCTTAATTCTAGGCTTGCGTCAGACACTGTACAGAGTTGAACAATACTAATATTAAAAGAGGATGGAATTTTTGAGCAATCCCTCGCTCAATCCTGCTGCCATCGCGTCGCTTGTACTCCTGATAGCATTGTTTTTTATACTGGTATGGAACACGAGCTTCGCAACTCTCCAAAATACTCAACGTCCCTGGTCCCAAACCTATTCCGTTCTTCGGAAACTTTCTTGAAGCGAGGAAGTATAATGGGTTTTCAATCTTATGCAACTCCGACAACCTTAAGGAAAGTACGGGAAAGTTCATAGCCTCTGTTTTAGGTGGGTAAACCTTCGCTCGTCCGTCGCGGAATCCAGAAGCTGTTGAAGCAGATAATGATCAAGATTTTCCAAACTTTCGCAATCGTTACATAGTTCAAAGAATGCTCAGAGGTGAAAATGTTTTTCATTGCCAAAGACGAAACCTGGAAGCGAATTCGTACACGCTGACCCCCACGTTCAGCGCCGGAAAGATGAAGTCTCATGGTACCGTTTGATCCGAGAAATCGTGTGACACACTTCTTGGACAAACTTAAGGAAATTGCTTGATTCAGGTGAGTAGCGAAACACTTATCTGCTTTCTGTTTCATCGTGTAATGCAAACTGACCAACTGATTCGATGGTACTTAGGGCCTGTTTACATGGAGGGAGGGGTGCCCCGGCTAACCGGGCTGACACATGTACATAGCCGGGTCTTTACATGCAAACTCACCTAACCGGGACAGACACCGGGCCAGTGAAATAGGCTTGCGTGAGCTATCTTTTGAGCGGCCGCTAAGCACAACAAACAAAATGGCCGACCAAAGGAACTTTTTTTCATCTTATTTCAGCTTGCTGCACGGGCACCGTACCTGTTCTCTGCCTGAGACTCATCTATTACATTGATCTCTTCAGGTTGACTGTCATTCTGTTCGGCAGATAACACTGGCTAATGTACTAATGGCTTATCTCACCTCGGCTAGCCGAGATTGCTCGGTACGAAACGTTACATGTAAAAAGCTATCCCGCCTAGCCGGCGCCCTGGGCAAGTAGATAGGGTTGCCTCGGGTAGGCGGGCTACCTGTCTAGCATGTAACGCTTCAATACGTTTCTAAAGAACATATAAGAAGTTAGCCCTTCCAGGGTAGCTCGGTTAGCGGGCACCCTCCCTCCATGTAAACAGGCCCCTTAGTCTCCTCCGTAGACGGTTCTTGGGATGTCACGCATCGTTCCCACCGATTAGGGGAGAAGAGCATTGCGTGACCTGCGCAGTACAGAGTGGAAATCACCTGCAACCAGTTGCAAAGTGGTTGATACACTCCTACATTTAGTGAGGGACAATTGTTCACCAGTCTGTCTCGAGTAATCTTATCCCCGTCACCCCCAAGCTTTTTCACTGTTGCTAGCTAAGCAATGTCATGTACAAATCTTAGTAGATTGCGAGCAGTCTCCCTTTTCCTCGAAAATCCGTAGGGAAGAACGTAAAACAAGTGGGTGTGCAAGCGTGACCGTAAGCGTAACGTGCGAACAGCGATGCCGCTAGCCGCTAGTAGCACGGGCGTTGGAAAACGAGCGAAAGGAGACGCCAATGGTTTTAAGAAAGCCATTTTTTTGCACAAAGTGTAACTATTTTTGCAGTTCCTATTGTGATCGTTCGAGTGAGGGTAGCTCTGAAAAGAAAGTGTTTTTGGTGACCGACGTTTCGACAACCTGAACGTTAATTATAACAAACAAACTGCGGTTAAAAACATAACGAGACGTTTTCGTTGCTCCAACATACATCTTCAGAAGTAACGGTTACTTAAAATCCAACTAAATTTAAACACGAAGACTGATACCAAATAAGGAAAGTAATGACAATGAAAAAACTAAATGAAATAAACGACCTAGTTAAATCTGCTGGAAAATATAAATGGCTAGTAGAGAAGATGTTTCTCACTGCCCAGCATTTTCATTAAGCGTTGGTTGAAGATGTTGGCAGTGAGAAACTTCTTCGTGTTTGTCATCAGTCATTGGTCGGTTTCGATCCGTCTTTTGATAGTCAAATCAAGTCGGTCTGTTAGACGTCCGTTTGTCGGTTCAGTCAAGGCGCCGGTAGTTGTTGACAGCTGTTAAGAGGCGTTTGTTATTCAGGTTGTCCTAATGTCAGTCACCAACAACAGTTGAACTACGCTCACCCGGACGACCACACAATACGAACTACTGATACTCCTGGGTTCAAACCATCTTCAATATTTTTTGCAACTGGTTGTAGATAATAGTGCAGTTTTCAATAACCCTTTAAAAGTTCTTTAAAAACCAAAGTAACCACCCTGGCTAACCGAAAGTGGAACAAAAGCGGAACTCCTGATCACAATAAAGCAATATTGGCTTGAGCCTGCGATCTAATAGAAAACCTCTACCTGGGCAGCGGTCCACGTAGAAGAAAAACACATGACCTGGGTGAGCTCTAAACATGATCCCGCAATATGGTCACATGATATTGATCAGCGGATACCTTGTGTTAACAAGTGCCAATGGAACTGAACTTAAATGCTCAATATCAAAGATGTATGCTATAAACCCGCCCCTTTCAATCTCCAAGGGAAAAGCCTCGGGGACAAGGCTTTTGCAGAATGACATTTGATATTAAGTTACATGAAGTGGCGTACGTACGCACGTGCAAACAATCACGTGAAAAATAGTTTTTTCAGTTCGATTGGCTAAAAAGTTTTCCAAGCAATGGGCTCCGCTCATCCGACTTCATCGTGCGGGAGCTCCACTATAGTCCGAACAAGCAAAACCATTTATTTTTTAGACGACGCTAGGCCGCGAGAAACCTGTGCGAGTGTGTCACGATTGGTTTTAGTTTTGCCTTTGACTGGACGACAAATTAGCAACAATCTTTTCAACTATGCAAAACCAAAGTAAATGCAAATGACTTTCGTCACTTAGGCGGAAACTTCTTTAAAAAGTGAAGTGTCGTTTTCGATTTCAATATCACCTGACTTGTAAAGGACTTTTCATAAATCAAAATCAATACCAAATTTTCATAAATTTGCAATTACATACATGTTTTATCTTACAGATCAAAGTGTGGATATGCTGGACTGGTTCAGCAAGCTCACACTTGAAGTGATTTTATCAACTGCTTTTGGTGTGGACGCGGGAATTCAGCTGGGAGAAGGCACAGAAATTCTGGAGAAAGCAAAGGCACTGTTCCAAACCCCTATTCTCGTCCGACAGCTAGCCCGCCTGCCATTTGGCAAATCACTCCTTCGACTGATGTCATCTCTATACGGCAACAAACCACTATATTTTCAAGGTGTTGCAAAAGAGATCATAAAATCCCGGCGCCAGCAGGGGCTGACGGGACGGAAAGACCTGCTTCATCTCATGATGATCGCCAACGAAGAGACCACGGTGGAAGGGGTCAGCAAACTTTCTGATGAAGAAATTGTATCCCAATCAGTCCTCTTCCTTCTGGCTGGTTACGAAACGTCAAGCAACACGTTGTCCTTCACTTTGTACCACTTAGCATTGAATCCAGATGTGCAAGATAAGTTAAGGAAAGAGATCATACAAGCCATGGAGTCCAATGCCAAGAAGCCATTGTACGAAGTGGTGCAGAGTATCGAGTATCTTGATTGCGTCATCATGGAGGCTCAACGCCTGTATCCAGCGACTGTACAAGTCAACCGAGAATGCCGTGAAGATTATGACCTGAATGGAATCCACATTCCCGCTGGAACGGAGATAGTGATTCCCTTATACGCCCTCCACCATGACCCTGATGCCTGGCAAGACCCGGAGAAATTCGACCCTGAGAGATTCCGCGGCCCCGCCAAGGACGCCCGCCATGCTTTTCAGTTCCTACCGTTTGGTGCCGGGCCCAGGAACTGCATCGGGATGAGGTTCGCCCTGATGGAGATCAAGATCGCCTTGATTAGAATCTTGACGAAGTATAAGTTCGTACAGTCACCCGAGACACAAGTACCGCTGGTTATACAGTCTGGCGCTAGTTTGAGTGCAAGAGATGGCGTAAGGGTTCGGGTGGAGACTGTCATTTAAACTGAATCAGTTAGTGTAATCTAAGATTAATATATTTCATACCTGGCAGATATGACAGTACTAGTGGGGACAGTGGAGTGAAGAGCGGAGTGTACAGTGGAGACAGTGGAGTGGAGAGGAGAGTGGAGTGGAGAGTGGAGTGGAGAGTGGAGTAAACAGTGGAGTGGACAGTGGAGTAGACAGTGGAGTGGAGAGTGGAGTGGACAGCGGAGTGGACAGCGGAGTGGAGAGTGGAGTGGACAGTGGATGAGACAGTGGAGTGGACAGTAGACACAGTGGAGTGGACAGTGGAGTGGAAAGTGGAGTGGACAGTGGAGACAGTGGAGTGGGCAGTGGAGACAGTGGAGTGGACAGTGGAGACAGTGGAGTGGACAGTGGAGACAGTGGAGTGGACAGTGGAGACAGTGGAGTGGACAGTGGAGACAGTGGAGTGGATAGTGGAGCTCAGGTGTGGAACAACGTACCTCTAGATAAGATTAAAGACAAGCAACTCCATTAACTGAGTTCGGACTAAATCAAGTCACCACCGTAAGGTACATTGTTTCTACACGGCCTCCGTGATAATTTATATTATGTTAGTGAAGTTAGGAAAATAGGTAGCTAGCTGATTATCATAAAAAGACTGATGGAAATACTGTGTATCAATTAAGTCATCGTATCTGATCGCATTGTATATGAACCCAAGCAAAATTATCATTTTCATACTCGTTTCTATGTCACTGTCATAGACAATGTCACTATCATTGCTGTTTGTGACGATAGTCTTTTCCCTGAGGAACTATATATTCTCGGCTAACGGACACTTGAACTCCCACTTGGCTGTGTGCAGCCCGCCTCCCAAAACCCTTGCCCTATTTATGACCAAAATCTGCGATTTTCGCTACCCTATTTATGACATGACTAAAACTTCGATGCCCTATTATTTTTATCACATAGTTGCCCTAAACATAATTGATGAAGGATTTCTGTTGATGATCTTATCGATAATGATGAAAAAGTAGCTTCTTCTAAGAAACATACCCAATTCGAGACCACATTGCAAAAACTGATTTTCAGTTTTGATCACATGACTGGTGAAAACCGAGAATACAAACGCAGCTAAAGCAACTATCCGAAAAGCACAAAATTCAGTTTGAATAAAATCCGAGTGAGAGCAAGAAACTCCGAATACGTTGTTAGGTAAAAAACTGTTGTTGGCCGTTTAGAAAAGGTTTCAAAATCTTAAAATATGGTTCAACGAAGAACAAGTGACTGAAAAACGGCAAATCCTTTCCTAGCACGTTTTCATTGTTAATGTCAATGTCACTGTCATTGTTATTGTCAATTTAACAAATTGACATCAGTTTTTCATGGGTCTGTCCTGTTATTGATCATGAATTCGTCATAACATTGTCAAAGTAGCTGCGGATCCACGATGCGATAGCCGAGTGGATCCACAGACGAAATTTTAACGATAACAAACTGTCAAATTGTCCGCTTTCGCTCGTTGCCACATCGCATAAATTATAAATCCATGTGTCAGTCCGCTCATTGACGATAAAAATTAGCCAATGAGCGCACGAGAATTTGTGCTGTTATCGTAAATATCTGGTTGATTGCCGTTTCTGAGGATAGGTTTTTCCCTAAGGAAATGTTAGAGTCACCGTCATTTTCAGTGTAACTGTCGCTTTCTTTAATGTCATTTTTATTGCAGATTCTCTATGATGCTAATATTAGAGTGATTTCACAAACCCTGGTTCTAGTTGGAATCCTTAAATGCTAATATGCAAGAACAATAGCGTGAGCCGGCACGTTCTAACGTACACCGTTCTAATTCGAGCTGGTTTCCCGCAAACACAAACGGCATTGCTTGGAATGTTTTAATCTCTTTTTTCATCGAACGCAAGCGCTCTTGATCTCATTACAATCTAGGTCTCGCTCGAAACTTGAACAAATTTGGAGAAGGGTAAAAATATAACACGATTTTTAGGAAATGAAAACCTAAAAAGTGATAGGCAGATTTGGCGGAACACAAGAAAAAAAAAAAAAAAAAAAACTCGCTTATGCCTGTTTGCGTGGAGTTAGTTACTTTTTTATCTGAAAGAAGAGTGGAACTCTTCAGAACACTCTGTGAGATACCGTAACGGCGAAATGTAACAGTTTCTCACAAATGCGCACACGTTCTATTTACGTCTGTAGACGCACAGTAATTTTGAACGCTAAAACGAAATTAGTTCTTGTTTGAGCATGTTTTTGCTTGTGCACGTAGCCATCATTTATTTATTCTCGTCGTGGAATAACACACACATTGCAGTTGTTGTAGCTAAGCTTTATTTCCAAGAGGCATCTGGAATCTGTTCAACGAAAAAGAGTTCGAAAACCTCGTATCTGTTATGGGTGCACTTGCGGGAGTTTTATCTTTAGCATTTGAGGATTATAATTAGCATATAAGAACCGGGGTTTGTGAAATCACTCTAATATTAGCATCATAGAGAATCTGCAATAAAAATGACATTAAAGAAAGCGACAGTTACACTGAAAATGACGGTGACTCTAACATTTCCTTAGGGAAAAACCTATCCTCAGAAACGGCAATCAACCAGATATTTACGATAACAGCACAAATTCTCGTGCGCTCATTGGCTAATTTTTATCGTCAATGAGCGGACTGACACATGGATTTATAATTTATGCGATGTGGCAACGAGCGAAAGCGGACAATTGACAGTTTGTTATCGTTAAAATTTCGTCTGTGGATCCACTCGGCTATCGCATCGTGGATCCGCAGCTACTTTGACAATGTTATGACGAATTCATGATCAATAACAGGACAGACCCATGAAAAACTGATGTCAATTTGTTAAATTGACAATAACAATGACAGTGACATTGACATTAACAATGAAAACGTGCTAGGAAAGGATTTGCCGTTTTTCAGTCACTTGTTCTTCGTTGAACCATATTTTAAGATTTTGAAACCTTTTCTAAACGGCCAACAACAGTTTTTTACCTAACAACGTATTCGGAGTTTCTTGCTCTCACTCGGATTTTATTCAAACTGAATTTTGTGCTTTTCGGATAGTTGCTTTAGCTGCGTTTGTATTCTCGGTTTTCACCAGTCATGTGATCAAAACTGAAAATCAGTTTTTGCAATGTGGTCTCGAATTGGGTATGTTTCTTAGAAGAAGCTACTTTTTCATCATTATCGATAAGATCATCAACAGAAATCCTTCATCAATTATGTTTAGGGCAACTATGTGATAAAAATAATAGGGCATCGAAGTTTTAGTCATGTCATAAATAGGGTAGCGAAAATCGCAGATTTTGGTCATAAATAGGGCAAGGGTTTTGGGAGGCGGGCTGCACACAGCCAAGTGGGAGTTCAAGTGTCCGTTAGCCGAGAATATATAGTTCCTCAGGGAAAAGACTATCGTCACAAACAGCAATGATAGTGACATTGTCTATGACAGTGACATAGAAACGAGTATGAAAATGATAATTTTGCTTGGGTTCATATACAATGCGATCAGATACGATGACTTAATTGATACACAGTATTTCCATCAGTCTTTTTATGATAATCAGCTAGCTACCTATTTTCCTAACTTCACTAACATAATATAAATTATCACGGAGGCCGTGTAGAAACAATGTACCTTACGGTGGTGACTTGATTTAGTCCGAACTCAGTTAATGGAGTTGCTTGTCTTTAATCTTATCTAGAGGTACGTTGTTCCACACCTGAGCTCCACTATCCACTCCACTGTCTCCACTGTCCACTCCACTGTCTCCACTGTCCACTCCACTGTCTCCACTGTCCACTCCACTGTCTCCACTGTCCACTCCACTGTCTCCACTGCCCACTCCACTGTCTCCACTGTCCACTCCACTTTCCACTCCACTGTCCACTCCACTGTGTCTACTGTCCACTCCACTGTCTCATCCACTGTCCACTCCACTCTCCACTCCGCTGTCCACTCCGCTGTCCACTCCACTCTCCACTCCACTGTCTACTCCACTGTCCACTCCACTGTTTACTCCACTCTCCACTCCACTCTCCACTCCACTCTCCTCTCCACTCCACTGTCTCCACTGTACACTCCGCTCTTCACTCCACTGTCCCCACTAGTACTGTCATATCTGCCAGGTATGAAATATATTAATCTTAGATTACACTAACTGATTCAGTTTAAATGACAGTCTCCACCCGAACCCTTACGCCATCTCTTGCACTCAAACTAGCGCCAGACTGTATAACCAGCGGTACTTGTGTCTCGGGTGACTGTACGAACTTATACTTCGTCAAGATTCTAATCAAGGCGATCTTGATCTCCATCAGGGCGAACCTCATCCCGATGCAGTTCCTGGGCCCGGCACCAAACGGTAGGAACTGAAAAGCATGGCGGGCGTCCTTGGCGGGGCCGCGGAATCTCTCAGGGTCGAATTTCTCCGGGTCTTGCCAGGCATCAGGGTCATGGTGGAGGGCGTATAAGGGAATCACTATCTCCGTTCCAGCGGGAATGTGGATTCCATTCAGGTCATAATCTTCACGGCATTCTCGGTTGACTTGTACAGTCGCTGGATACAGGCGTTGAGCCTCCATGATGACGCAATCAAGATACTCGATACTCTGCACCACTTCGTACAATGGCTTCTTGGCATTGGACTCCATGGCTTGTATGATCTCTTTCCTTAACTTATCTTGCACATCTGGATTCAATGCTAAGTGGTACAAAGTGAAGGACAACGTGTTGCTTGACGTTTCGTAACCAGCCAGAAGGAAGAGGACTGATTGGGATACAATTTCTTCATCAGAAAGTTTGCTGACCCCTTCCACCGTGGTCTCTTCGTTGGCGATCATCATGAGATGAAGCAGGTCTTTCCGTCCCGTCAGCCCCTGCTGGCGCCGGGATTTTATGATCTCTTTTGCAACACCTTGAAAATATAGTGGTTTGTTGCCGTATAGAGATGACATCAGTCGAAGGAGTGATTTGCCAAATGGCAGGCGGGCTAGCTGTCGGACGAGAATAGGGGTTTGGAACAGTGCCTTTGCTTTCTCCAGAATTTCTGTGCCTTCTCCCAGCTGAATTCCCGCGTCCACACCAAAAGCAGTTGATAAAATCACTTCAAGTGTGAGCTTGCTGAACCAGTCCAGCATATCCACACTTTGATCTGTAAGATAAAACATGTATGTAATTGCAAATTTATGAAAATTTGGTATTGATTTTGATTTATGAAAAGTCCTTTACAAGTCAGGTGATATTGAAATCGAAAACGACACTTCACTTTTTAAAGAAGTTTCCGCCTAAGTGACGAAAGTCATTTGCATTTACTTTGGTTTTGCATAGTTGAAAAGATTGTTGCTAATTTGTCGTCCAGTCAAAGGCAAAACTAAAACCAATCGTGACACACTCGCACAGGTTTCTCGCGGCCTAGCGTCGTCTAAAAAATAAATGGTTTTGCTTGTTCGGACTATAGTGGAGCTCCCGCACGATGAAGTCGGATGAGCGGAGCCCATTGCTTGGAAAACTTTTTAGCCAATCGAACTGAAAAAACTATTTTTCACGTGATTGTTTGCACGTGCGTACGTACGCCACTTCATGTAACTTAATATCAAATGTCATTCTGCAAAAGCCTTGTCCCCGAGGCTTTTCCCTTGGAGATTGAAAGGGGCGGGTTTATAGCATACATCTTTGATATTGAGCATTTAAGTTCAGTTCCATTGGCACTTGTTAACACAAGGTATCCGCTGATCAATATCATGTGACCATATTGCGGGATCATGTTTAGAGCTCACCCAGGTCATGTGTTTTTCTTCTACGTGGACCGCTGCCCAGGTAGAGGTTTTCTATTAGATCGCAGGCTCAAGCCAATATTGCTTTATTGTGATCAGGAGTTCCGCTTTTGTTCCACTTTCGGTTAGCCAGGGTGGTTACTTTGGTTTTTAAAGAACTTTTAAAGGGTTATTGAAAACTGCACTATTATCTACAACCAGTTGCAAAAAATATTGAAGATGGTTTGAACCCAGGAGTATCAGTAGTTCGTATTGTGTGGTCGTCCGGGTGAGCGTAGTTCAACTGTTGTTGGTGACTGACATTAGGACAACCTGAATAACAAACGCCTCTTAACAGCTGTCAACAACTACCGGCGCCTTGACTGAACCGACAAACGGACGTCTAACAGACCGACTTGATTTGACTATCAAAAGACGGATCGAAACCGACCAATGACTGATGACAAACACGAAGAAGTTTCTCACTGCCAACATCTTCAACCAACGCTTAATGAAAATGCTGGCAGTGAGAAACATCTTCTCTACTAGCCATTTATATTTTTCCAGCAGATTTAACTAGGTCTGTTTATTTTCATTTAGTTTTTTCATTGTCATTACTTTCCTTATTTGGTATCAGTCTTCGTGTTTAAATTTAGTTGGATTTTAAGTAACCGTTTACTTCTGAAGATGTATGTTGGAGCAACGAAAACGTCTCGTTATGTTTTTAACCGCAGTTTGTTTGTTATAATTAACGTTCAGGTTGTCGAAACGTCGGTCACCAAAAAACACTTTCTTTTCAGAGCTACCCTCACTCGAACGATCACACAATAGGAACTGCAAAAATAGTTACACTTTGTGCAAAAAAATGGCTTTCTTAAAACCATTGGCGTCTCTCTTTCGCTCGTTTTCCAACGCCCGTGCTACTAGCGGCTAGCGGCATCGCTGTTCGCACGTTACGCTTACGGTCACGCTTGCACACCCCACTTGTTTTACGTTCTTCCCTACGGATTTTCGAGGAAAAGGGAGACTGCTCGCAATCTACTAAGATTTGTACATGACATTGCTTAGCTAGCAACAGTGAAAAAGCTTGGGGGTGACGGGGATAAGATTACTCGAGACAGACTGGTGAACAATTGTCCCTCACTAAATGTAGGAGTGTATCAACCACTTTTGCAACTGGTTGCAGGTGATTTCCACTCTGTACTGCGCAGGTCACGCAATGCCTCTTCTCCCCTAATCGGTGGGAACGATGCGTGACATCCCAAGAACCGTCTACGGAGGAGACTAAGGGGCCTGTTTACATGGAGGGAGGGTGCCCGGCTAACCGAGCTACCCTGGAAGGGCTAACTTCTTATATGTTTCTTTAGAAACGTATTGAAGCGTTTACATGCTAGACAGGTAGCCCGCCTACCCGAGGCAACCCTATCTACTTGCCCAGGGCGCCCGGCTAGGCGGGATAGCTTTTTACCATGTAAACGGTTCGTACCGAGCAATCTCGGCTAGCCGAGGTGAGATAAGCCATTAGTTACCATTAGCCAGTGTTATCTGCCGAACAGAATGACAGTCAACCTGAAGAGATCAATGTAATAGATGAGTCTCAGGCAGAGAACAGGTACGTGCCCGTGCAGCAAGCTGAAATAAGATGAAAAAAGTTCCTTTGGTCGGCCATTTTGTTTGTTGTGCTTAGCGGCCGCTCAAAAGATAGCTCACGCAAGCCTATTTCACTGGCCCGGTGTCTGTCCCGGTTAGGTGAGTTGCATGTAAAGACCCGGCTATGTACATGTGTCAGCCCGGTTAGCCGGGGCACCCCTCCCTCCATGTAAACAGGCCCTAAGTACCATCGAATCAGTTGGTCAGTTTGCATTACACGATGAAACAGAAAGCAGATAAGTGTTTCGCTACTCACCTGAATCAAGCAATTTCCTTAAGTTTGTCCAAGAAGTGTGTCACACGATTTCTCGGATCAAACGGTACCATGAGACTTCATCTTTCCGGCGCTGAACGTGGGGGTCAGCGTGTTACGAATTCGCTTCCAGGTTTCGTCTTTGGCAATGAAAAACATTTTCACCTCTGAGCATTCTTTGAACTATGTAACGATTGCGAAAGTTTGGAAAATCTTGATCATTATCTGCTTCAACAGCTTCTGGATTCCGCGACGGACGAGCGAAGGTTTACCCACCTAAAACAGAGGCTATGAACTTTCCCGTACTTTCCTTAAGGTTGTCGGAGTTGCATAAGATTGAAAACCCATTATACTTCCTCGCTTCAAGAAAGTTTCCGAAGAACGGAATAGGTTTGGGACCAGGGACGTTGAGTATTTTGGAGAGTTGCGAAGCTCGTGTTCCATACCAGTATAAAAAACAATGCTATCAGGAGTACAAGCGACGCGATGGCAGCAGGATGAGCGAGGGATTGCTCAAAAATTCCATCCTCTTTTAATATTAGTATTGTTCAACTCTGTACAGTGTCTGACGCAAGCCTAGAATTAAGAATTCAACTATAAGAACTCTCTCTGTTTGCATTAAAATAATTGCAAATGCCAACCTCGCTATCTTGAAAAAAATATTACAACTCTATGGTAGTAACTTACCTATTTTCCGTTGCACTGAAGTCACAAAACAACAATCTCTAGCAGTGACGTTACTAGCGACAATATTAGCTACAATATATGCTTGCAAGTGAACGATTGTTGAAATCATTCGTGACGTTGTACCCTTGTTAAGACTGAGTGCGTCATTGAAATCTACAATGAGGTGACGTAAAAACGGTTCTTTTCATAGGTCACGTTATTTAGTGACACCTTATACTAGTTATGATATGGCTTATATCTCTGAACAGTTATAGCAACTAGAATATTTTCTTTCACTTCTGAAATCTCAAAGCAAAGAATATTTATTAGATGTGAAACACCTTTTTAAAAGCTTTATTTCATCCAACGTTAAATTATCTTCCCCTAAGGGATAGGTACACTGAAAGCTGAGCAGGACACCCTTGGGACACTCCCTAGTGTCCGCTAAATACAGAGTGTCCGCTACACGATTCTAATATCGTAAATATTCTATTTCTTTGTCCATCGTACCTTATAAGAATAACACACAAACTGTAGGGACAACATGACAATAAAACTTATGATGGAAAAGAAAATCCATTTATTATAACTGACGTTTCGTATGTTTCCACATTTCCTGAGCAACTTAAATTTTAAATTTAAGATAAGTAACTAATTAACAATAACAATGACAAAAGCTGAGAAAAATTTCCATATTAAAATGATGCAAACTAATAAAGATAAAGCTTTTCGCAGCTAACATTATCGTTATCGATCACGAGTAGCTGTCATGCAACAGCTGTCGCAAAACACGTCACGTCAACTGGTTAAAACTCTTTATGGGACTACTTTGAGACATTTTAGCAAAAGGTCGCCGTCGGTCTGATACACATTGCAAAATAAAGGAGACTCTACTAATTGGGGAACTGAAGCCTACCCTCAATGATAATGTCAGCAGCGAACGCTTCACCCGCTTTTTCTTTCGCGTGTGAAAATAGGGAGCCTGTGAATAGTTAGTACCATCATTGAGAGCTAACCCCAACCAGGTCTAAAGAGGATAAACAGAGCGTTAATCAGGATAACCTGAGCAATATTCAGGTTAACCAAAGGGATATTCAGGCTAACAATTGCACTGTTTAGGCCTATCTGGAACGCAGAAATCATATTATATTCTTCAGAAGTCTGTAGTATGCATTTTACCGCCTGCCTGACCTATGCAATTTTACCCTCTGTCTTCATTTTACCCTGATCTGCAGTCTGAAGTCCGCAGTCCGCATCGACCTCTAAACATTCCGGCTAAGATTTAATTTTGCCAAGGTTTTAATATACGAGAAATCGATTTATTTTGCTTAAATAAATGTCTATTGGCAATTTAAGGTCTTTTCAACCAGCAATAAAGCAAAAAGTTTCCATTATGATTTACATCGCGAGGATGTTCATACCTTGAGGTCGGTTGCTGTTTCTAATTTCTGGCTCTTGAATATTAAAAGCAAGCGAATTTGGAGCCACTAGCAAGCCTTTCTGTATGGGACACGTTGAGGACATTTTTTGTGAAGTAGACCCGGCTTCGGGCCGCAAGTGAAGCGAGAAATTATTATTTCAAATTGGGTACCAGGGCCACCTATTTTTTTTTGGACGAGGAGGCCTTGTCGCGAGGAAAGCGTGTTAAAAAGACATTGCCAGATTTTATACCGTGAGGGCCTGGGTATGAGTCCGTCTATTATGGGATTAACAACACAAGACCCATATATTCAGAAAGAGCACACCGAGCTTTACAGAATGCTCACGTTTTCGTGTCAACTGGGCCAATATTGAACAAGATACAGCCATTCAGAAACTGCAAAATTTACTAACAAATGTATATGGATTGCCGGACACTTGCCCGGAAATCCATACATTTCTTTGCAAATTTTGAAGTTTTGAATGGCTGTATCTTGTTCAATATTGTCCCAATTGACACGAAACTTAAGAATTTTGTAAAGCTCGGTGTGCTCTCTCTGAATATATGGGTCTTGTGTTGTTAATCCCATAATACACGGACTCATACCTAGGCCCCCACCGTATGAAATCAGGCAATGATGTCATAAGAAAGCCTAAGCTGTAAGTGATTCAAATCGGCGTCGTTTTTAAAACAAAAATAATTATGATTAGAGGGATTTTCGACATTTTAGAGTAATAT
>JAHPZR010051170.1:0-14440 GCA_019787425.1 Platygyra sinensis | reverse complement strand
TTGTTTATGGAACTTTATTGCAGAGGAATTGCATTATCATGACAATGCACCAGTTGTGTTTTCATCTGGAATGGCAAATTTTAAGATTAAGTGCCCTTAATTCTGCAAACCTGATCAGAATTTCTTTTTAAAATGTGACTTAACTTGTGTAAAAATTGAATGTAGTAGGTACACTTGAGACATTTTTTGTCCATTTTTAGAACATGAAACACTCAATACGCTCAAGTTTAGCATCGGTAAACCGATCGAACCCTGCGTGTGTGTTTATTTAATTTTGCTTCATAGGATTAAGGCTAATCGACGAGAAAGATTCTTGTTATTCAGACCAGAGAAGATGGCGAAAGTTCGATGGCTGCTCAGAAAAACAGTTATCATTTTTCAATAGAAAACTTGCACTGAGCGCAAGTTTTGTTCTCGGCGACTTCTTCGGCAATTTCCTTTGAAAATTCTACTCTATAACTAAACAAAAAAAATGTGTTGCAGTACGAGGGCCCTGTAAAGTACACAAGCTCTTTTATTCTTTACAGCTCTTATCTTTCACTCCTTAAAACTCGTCAATATTTATTACAAAAAAAGATACTTTCGAGAACTTTTGACAAATTAGTTGCGACACATTCACTGTGCATGGAAAATGAATGGCTTCCGAAATTTGCATCGCGAATTTTCCAGAGCTGACAAGGTTTTCTTGAAATACCTGAAAAATCTGTTTTCGTTGAGTTATTCAACAAAAGAGTCTTTTTGTTGGAGGAACGTTCAGAGTGGATAAATATTTGATAACTAATACGTGAGAACTTAGTTGTTAATAAACAATAATCCTTGAATAAATATCAACTTCACTTGTAAATATTGCACCTTGATCTTTTTTGCGCGATCTTTATAACGAAAGCAAAGGTTCAAATAACGCAATTAACTTGTTCGCAATGTCGTAAGTATCAATCCCGAAAATTGCTGATGAGTCAAACGATGCTTGAAGGTATTTTCCAGTCGTCACTGACCCAGCGAAAAATACGTAGAAAATATGTCGGTCTTCTTTAATCTATTTTCATTCCAGACTAAACTGTGGTGTGGAACATCAGGTTATCATCTCCTTTTGCGATTGGGAAGAGAAAGAAACGCTTTTTTTAATTTGCAGAGCGCAGTAAAAGACATTGGGACTACACTTAAACATAGCAAATCCACTTGAACATAATTTCTTGCTGCACGCCAAGTCGCATCAACACTTTCTCAGGACAGCACGAATCGCTAAACCACTTTTTCCGCATGCTCAACCGATTAGATCAGTGGCTATACCTGGGAAAACCAGTCGCTAATTTCCAGCCCTCCAAATCAAGAAATGCTAAGTAAATTCCTCCTCCTTACCCAAGACAAGATCTTTTATAGCTACGGGAACCACCGCCCCGTTTCACAAGGTTGCAAGTAATGTTCGATCACAGCACAAAAATATGTGTAGATTTTTCACTTACCCCAAACCCCTTGTGATCCTTGCCAAAGGTAAGTTACAGTCGCTGAAATTTGCTTGAATGAAACCTGCACGTCGTTATTCGAGCTTACTTGAACTGCTGGCAGAGCTGCACGCAAGTTCGAAGACAAGCTACGACTAGCGCGGCAGACGGCTGAAGAACTCAAATTGAATATGTTATGCAGTTCCGCGTCGCTTCCTACGGACAAAGCAAAGATCCAGATCACAAAGGGGTTCTGGAAAGATTGGGTTTAAAGAGCAATCAAAGTGCCCATCTTTGAATACGCCTCGAAGGGAAGGAAAAATTTCAGGAATTTGTCCTCCCTGAGGGTTTGTGAATCAAAAAGATGGAATTACGATTGTATTCTTTTATGCGCCTTTATTTACGGACAATGGTTAACATGGAAGAGAAGTTAACTTCATTCTTCATCCTCGAAACTAATCTCACGACCACGTTTTGGAGACATTGACAACACGCAAAATTACGCCGGCTGATTTCACTCAAGCAAACGAATACCTTTTTTGATCTCTTAAACAACCTTCATTGTGTTTTCTATTTTAAACTTTTGATCTGCTGTTACGCAAATCTAACTGAAAAGAAAGCGATTTGCCGGAGGGTCGCTAAAATTTCTATTCGTGCTTCGTCATAATAATGGTAAAAGTAAAGCATTTATTGTCAAGTCAAACATTTAAAACCGGCCACAAATAAACATTAATTTTATTACGATTTTGTAACCTTTTGTACCAATGAAGAAAAAGGAATTTAAACTCGAAGCAAAGTGATTCCTTTTCAAACCACGAAGTTTGAGCTACTGCATTTCTTGTTTCGTTTGGTGTGATCTCATTTGGAAACTTTTCCGGTTCACTTCGTCTTGTTAACAAAGGAACCCCAAGCCTTTTGTGTGTTTTTAAGTAGCTTTGTAGATATTGTGCAATTGATAATCAGGCCATCTTTAAGTCGACAAAATAAATAATAAATTCCTTTGGAAAGGGGTCAAACTTTGCAAACTCAACACTGGCTTGTCATGTTTTCTTTTCTTCATTTTCTCATTCTTGAAGTTCTTGACAATGCGATGATTCAGCTCGGTACAGTTGTGAAGTCATCACACGCAGATTTCTTGATGTTTCTTCGATCTTGCAGTGAGGGAACTCGGTGACAAAAATTCTCAAAGAAACCTGTTAGGCGAACTTGCAAATTTTCGCGTATTTAGCCCCCTCAAGGTGCGAGATATGAAAGAAGTCACCTTGATGTGCATGAAAATAAGTGGGTCCCTGGATGCGACGGGTCAGAAAAGCCTGTTCACTACAGGAATTCGTTTACAGTGAGCTCGAACGAATAGACCGTGCGAATGTTCCTAAATCCTCGCTTATCGTTAACTATTATAGCAAAGAAAGACCTTGACAATGACAATTTTGTTTAGAAGGTATCTTAATGCGAGTGGATTCGACTGAGAAAGCAATCACAGAGAAATAGTTATTGGTCAATTTTTCTGTTGTGCAAAGGTTGTGCATGAGCGGAGAAGAAATAGCCCCTGCTGTGTTTCTGTTCCCGTTTATTGAATAACCCAGAGAGCTTTCATTAAATTTTTCGTAGAATGGACCTCCGATTAAGAAACGCCATCTCTTGACGGGCGGGTGAATACCATGTTTAAGACTAAAAGTAAATGAGCGTGGAAAAATTCGTCTGATCACAGGTAAGCTCGCCTATTGATCACCGCTGTTTTTATAACCTGCTACATGTATCGGCCGTTTTGTTTTTCTGTGTGTGTGTTTCCCAGTCCGCCGCATTTCGCACTTGAAAAAAACCACCCTTATCGCAGGTTAGCCTTTTCAAACCGCCTGTTGTACGTGTAACTATCTCGATAATTCAGCCGGATAACGTTTTTATGGCTGCACACGAAGAATGTCCTTTGCGCTTTGCGAAGAGTGCGGCCTGCCTTTAATTATTTCGCTATTGTTAACTGTATTGCACCTTGGGGCCAACCGTTTGATTGACAGCACTACTTTGCAGTAGACCGCGACACCCAAAGTAAATGCACCACGTTAGCCCATTTGTTTCTGTGTGGCGTCATGAATTTTTCGCATGACGTGATGTTTATCTTCATGCGTGACAACCGCGCGCGTTCGTCCAAAAATATGTATTATTATCTCGTGACTTTTAGCTAGAAAAAATAGCTTATTTAAATGTTTGCTTGTTCAGGGCAGTTACATGTAATCAGTGTCTTAGATAGCCAAAGCAAGTTCCAGATGTTAACACTATTTTCCGGTAAATTTGCTCAAAACATTTCCACGAATATTTCAACATTGGGACAACAGACGAACCTTAAATTTGGAGAGCTGTCTTCTTTATTCATCTTCTATAATATCGTAAAAAATATCGTAATTTCTTGACTTAATCCACCGAATGGTTTTGTATTTCATTTTAATTCAATGCGTGACATTGAAAACGCTCTATTCCCAAAGCTGTTGATGATAGCCGACTAGTTCTGGACATCATTAACCTGCGATCAGGCGTCCTCTCAAAAAAGGACGCCTGATCGCAGGTTAGGACATTATGAGACATGCAAATAATATGTCCCGTATTAATACATTTAATCTAAGAACTCGAACTCTAAGTAACTCTATGTCTCGAAGGACAATTGCATCGATTGTTGATTCGAAACAAATTATACATATCAGCTTTGATCGAAACTTTTTGGCAACATTTTCGATTAGAGTGGTAACGGAGCCTCAAATATTTTAGCGCTGAAGTCGTCCGACTGTGACGTTCGATCATGGAGTCGCCATCTTGAATAATGCATGATGAAATTCTCGTAGTAGGAGGTGAAAAACAGCAGTTTTGTTCTCTCCCCAGATTTCCCTCGCCTAGCCAAATTGTTCAAGATGGGGATCCCATGATTGTATGTGACGGTATGCTGTGAAAAATCTCTTAACCTTGGTTTACTAATCCCGACCCAAAACCAAAATTTAAAGCTCTTTATAATTAAAGCGACCCTTGACGCGGGAAAACGTCTGCAAGTGATTTCACGGTTGGTTTCATTTTTACTTCTGATTGAAACCAATCATTAAGCGCGATAATGTTAAATCAAAACAAATGTCAATTACGACCCAACTTTTATGACTGAGTTTATGTAAGCATACTTTACGAATTATGCTTACAAACAGTAATTAACATTGTCATTCCGGCCTCGCCCTTGTAAACTGTAAATTCTGACTTGGAAAACTAAACAATGTAAAATAGTGTATCTCTATAGATGTAAGCTTAACTCGAGCTCCGGCCTTGTTTTCAGTTAATTTTTGTGTGAGGTTGAATAAATGAAGTAAACATTGTAATATTGAAATCTCCCTTAATAAGCCCAGGTATTTTGGGAGAAAACAGAAATAAAAATATATCATATAATAAATACAAAACCATTGACAAAAATGACATGTTTACTTGTTTGTGGTTCAGCCTTTGCATAGCTGCCTAGACACTCTGTTACCAGGATAGGGTCGCAAGATCGAGGATCAAAATAAATGTGTTCTTTACTCTACATATGTTCCAGTTATTGTTAATTGAAAAAGATCATGTTCTGAGAAGCTTTCCCGGCCCTTTCAATCTCTTACTCTGTTGTTTGATTAGCCGTCGAATGCAGTCGCTTCTCATCGTTTCCGGTGGGTATGAGAGGATTCGAATAACAGATTAAGGCAACACAATGAATATTATCTTGCGTTTGAGGCCTTTTTTAATTCAGCATTGTTTTATTTCATTTCAATTTTTTTCTTTACTGGTGATTGGCTCGTTGAATTCACAGTTCCATTTTCTTGGGGGGAGGGGGGGGGGGTAAGTTAATTTTACACTGAGTCCAGGCAAATGGAAAGTGGAAAAATATTTTCTTAACGGTTATTTTCTTTACATCTAGGATTAAACAATACCAAAAACAATTTGGATACTACAGTGTCAATTGTGTAGGATAGTATGTATTTTTTAAAACAGCGTTCAAGTCTAAAAGAAGGTGTACGAAAGGTCCGCTTGAGGAATTAGGGAAATCAGTGGAAAACCAGGAGACATCCCCTCCTAAAAACCCGATGAATACCCCCTCCCCCCTGACCTTCGTACCCACGCTACGGTGTACTTGATCCTGTCAAATCAGCCTTGTTCAGTCACTGTTTCAATTACAGAGTTAGTGCATATTTAATGAAACTTGCTATTTTCATGCAAGATCAGATCTTAGAAACTATTCCTTGACTGATTCGCTTTACCCGTATCTTAGTTGTTGTTTTCATGGGACATGGTATCAAGATATTTCCTTACTTAGGGCACAGGCAGCCCAAGTTAATTATGTGGGAGCGGTATGTAGATGAAGCGCAGTCTGGATGAAAATGCAACGAATACTCTTGGCTGCAGCCAGGAAAATGTAAGAAAGCATAGCAAAAATGAGTCACCTTACCCTGTGCTGAATTTCTGTGCGCCTCTATGCCTTCAAATTTTGCTATGTTGGACCCTCTGTTGATAAAGCTTCATGTTTAAATTGAGTTTTTTTGCGGACGTTAATTATTGACACTAGAAAATTATACATGAATGAGCCTATGCGTGTGGCTCAATTTCGACGAATCGCGCGCGTTTTTTCATAAGTACTTTATTTATTTCGACCCGATATAGTTTACCAAGCAAAACAAGGAAAGAACCTGATCAAAGGTCAATTCTCACGACCTTACTGGAGGAATGTACACGTCAACCTGTTCTCAGGCTGTCATTGGTTAATCATGCGTAAACAATGACAAGGGTTTAGAAATGCTATTCAGCGATTGGTGGATATAGTAACGTTTCGAATGACATATAGCGCAAGAGAGTTGTCCACAAACAATTAAAATGAACCAGGTGTGTAAAACCTGTGTGTAGCGGTGGAACAGTGATTCTGTCATTGTTTGTATTTGAAACCACAAGTACTCGAGCTCTCAGCGCGTACGCCAATGGACTACAAAGGGGTTTTCAGGGTACATGATGTATCTAGTTAGGTGAAAAGTAAACGGGACACAGTCAAGAGCCCATGATGGGATACTTGGGGGAAACATTTCTGAAATATGGGATATTCAACACAATTTATTTTCAACTTTCATACACTGTACGAATTCCGATTTTCTGATTGGTTGATTTGTACCACGTGACACTGGGTTGTGACGAACAACCTTCTTGACGTCATTATCGTGATGTAATAGGGCCGGGGTGTTGTAATTCAACACGCCACTGTCATTACACCATGGCTTCGGCTGACTCAAAGTTTGACGATTTTTGTTTGCAGTGTATTCAATTTGAATAATAAAAATGTTAACGCACTCATTGCTCGTGAATTATCGGGATTTACCTGCACTCGTTCACTAACAATGAACTTCAAAATTTTTTCAGTACCGCACTCGGCGGCCTCGTGTGGTATTGAAATTTCTCGTTCATTGTTAGTGAAGTCGTGCAGGTAAATCCCGATACTTCACTCGCTAAGTGCGTTATAACGTAGCGTAACCTGTAACTGAATAATTCCCGAGACAACTCCCCGCCTCCTCCCCCGTTCGGGCTGTATGATGTACTATGGGTTGAGCCCGTATTGGCCTGCGGTTAACATAAATCAATCAAACATGGCGGGGTACAGGGCGGCGATCTCGGCGGATATACCAAACATCACACTAAACAGATTAAACAAAATGCACTCCGGCTGGCCTAACTAACTACCACTTTGGTAAGCTTAAAAACCACTTTGGTTAATCTTAACAGCAGTCCTGTTAGACTGAACAGTCTGCATGTTTATACGCGACGGAAAGAACGTTCAAATGATGTTAAGGAATTTGCTCTGTGCTCCTTGGCTTTTGAGCTACCCTCCCCTCCCCCCCTTCCCCCCCCCAGTGACGTACGTGGCTTGGTGTTCCTGTGGGGTACGCCTGCCTTGGATTCTGGATGTTTCAAGTTGGACAGTTTTGATAACGATGACACACAGTTATACACATAACTCAAGTTCTTCTACGCGTGAGTATTTGAAAGCTCCAATCCACTGGTAATTAACAGTAAGGCCGGGCGCTAATCGAAAGTTCCTGTATTAAACGAGAATTACAGCTACGAAAAATTGAATTTCTCAATGAATTTTTTAATAGTTTAATATCATTTTATCGAAAAAAGATATAATGTTCTGCTCCCCCGTGTTTCCTCCAGTCCTGCAGTCACCACATTAACATAGAAACTGAATATAAACGTCATAAAAGATACAAATATTTGTCTTTCTTTAACCCTTTAACATTTCTTTTTTTTTTGAGGGCTTTCCTACAGTGGCAAGTTGTCACTGGTATGGAAGCAGACAAAATAAAAGAAAGTTTGGCAAACTATATCTGGTTTTTAAGAGTACCAAATGTTGTTTGCATTTCACATCTGCTTTTGATTGACAGAAGAACCCCTTGTGGATTTGTGACATCGAAACAACGATCTGTAACAACTTGCCTGCAAAAGTTTCAGTTAAATGGATGAAATGGTTTTCAATATGTGCTTCTTTGAAGTTGACGGATTTTATAAGCTTTATTAGCATATTTTGCAATGTGCAAAATTGCAAACTTGTTGGAGATAGAGTTGACACATTTTTTAATGGTCTCTTTCTTAATTATGCTCTACTAAAAAGGCAAGGTCTTGTCATAGTCGAGACTGTGTGATCAACTTGAAAATGTATTTTATTTTTCCACAACATGCTTATAAAGTCATCATTCACCGGCGAACTATGATTTAAAAGAAAAATTTAAAGGGTTAAGCTTGGTGCATGAAGGAAAACTTGAATTCCTGCTCGACTTCAGGAGTGTGGGACTGTGGGAGCACTGGTATCCAGTACTAGTATATCTCCCATGAATTAGGGCAGGGCCTGCAGGGGTTTCATTAAGGTTTTGTGCAGGAGGTCAGTAGGGTTTTTCAGCCAGGCATTTTTAGTTTTTCTTAAGAAAGAAAGTAAGAAGAGAAGACGAAAACAGTCAGGCAAATTCATGGCTAAGTCTTGTTCACAGCTGGTCAATTTGTCTGGTGCCCGGCCTTAATGAACCCCCTGGGCCTGTAGAAAAAAAAGCATATGACTGAGTGTAAAATTGAGTTTAACAGGCCTACATAACTTCTATGATTCATGTCATTTGTACATTTGCCATACTGTTTTCAATCTCCTACCCTTTCTTGCTTCTCTGTACAGCTTTTTCAAAGAAAAGCAATGGCAGTCTCTGAAGAAAAACTGGACCAGGATTGATGTGATATTCATGATGAAAAGCAACATACTGTACCTTGTGCTTGCAAAGAGTTCTGATCAAACAGAGACAAGTGTGTTGGTTTCCCAGTTTCTTGCTGTTTCCCTATTGTTAGAACTGTGTGAGCAGTGAGAGATGAAAGAAAACCCAAGTTATTCACCTGACCAAGCTTTAAATGTTTGATATATGGCCAACCCATGTCATGTCAGCTTTGCTGATTGCAATATTTGATCACAGGATACAGATATTGTTGACGGTCATAAACAAACAGCAGTTTGAATCATATCAGTCACCTAGGTAAGTTCTACATTGGTTAGACCTTGTCAAATACCAGTGAGTATTTTACTTTACTCATCCCTCGCTGGGGATTATGGTTGATCAAATGATTAAACAGTTGCAAGTAGAAGTTCCCTGTCAGCTTGCTACAAGCAGAAAGAGAATGGGATACTATGTCTCACAGGGTATAAAACACTATCTCAGTCACTTGACATACTAGGGGTTAAGTCTGCATACGAGTCAAGTGGCCCATCAGGTGGGAGCCTATCCTGTTTTCTGTATCATGAAGTGACTTAGAGTATTTCATCTACTGGATTGGATGTAAGCCCATCTTATGGTTACCCCCAACATTAACTTCACTCACTGTTCACCGTAACCATTTATACACCTGGGTGGAGGGAAGCACTTTGACCTTAGTGACGAGAGGCACTGAAGGTTAGATGTAATGTATGTTAAGTAAGTAATACAAGCGTAAGTGAGGTTATGCAAGGTTTTGTTAGTAAGTAATGCCGAGTGTAGCAAGTGCAGTACTGTAAGTGAGTAATGTAAAATACGTTGTTAACTTTCTTTTTGTTACAAACTCATTATTTAGCAAAGTGTTGTAAATTGTAAGTTTTGTATGTATGTATTCTGTAATTGTAATAAAGCTATTTTAAAAAAAAGAATAAAAAATAAAAAATTAATTAAATTTCCAATTTTTGTAAATTATTAAATCGGAAGAGCCACTGGCTATTACTTCTATTACTATTACTATTAAAAAGAAAAAAAAACTGAAGGTTAGATGTCTTGCTCAAGAACACAACACAATGTCCCTGGTTAGTGCTCTAACCTGGGCTGGTTGATCTGGAGACAACTGCATTAATGATGAGGCCATCATGGCTCCCTTATGTGACAGTAAGGAAATGCAGAATACAGAAGTTTATCTACACTTATGTAACAGTAGATGTGGTACAGCATGACAAAGCTCAAAAGCAGAGTGGTGTTTAAATGTTGCAATGTGTAACTAAATAATTCCTGATGTGCTGGTCAAAATTTTTGGGAATTCAAAAGTAATTTTTTGATGGCCTGTTTGTTGTCTCTCAAACAGCAACAATGCAAGGGAAGGGAGAAGCACTTGTTAGTGGGGGAAGACCCTTTTATTCAGTTAACAAGGCTTCATGTAATAGACCCATAAGTATGTAATATGTAATCTAATATGTATGTTTTTAAAGAACTTAGTAAGGTCATTTTCCTGTGCAAGATCCTATTATTGTTGCCCACTTCTGCAGCGTTCAGACTTTCAAAAATATATTTTTTTGAAAGTTTGAACTCTGTGGAAGTGTGTGATCTTTTCAACCACAAATTATACATGTGGTCCATCCTCAAATTCACAATACAATTTTCAGGAATTAATTTCACTAAGCAGTATTAGTCAATAGCAGTTTGAGTCAGATGTCTGTTTGTTAGTAACCAAGGTAGGCAGCTGACATTCAGGCCAAGACATAACAAGGTCTCCTTCACATGGTTTATACAGGTTTAAGGGTTCTTTCTCTAACTGCCCTCTTGTTTTTCAGAAAATAGATAAAGAGATCAATAAGTCTTGATTGTTGGATTTTTATCTGCAATAGCTGCGATTCATTAACAACAAAGTTATCATAATCGAAAAAAAAAATCCTTGTGACAACTGGATTCCGACAGAGGTGTATTATCTCTATTTAAACTTTAAATGCTGTTGTTTACAGGCTTAAGAATTAGAGATATTTTACAGGTTGACTTGCTAGTATCTACCACCCTCTACCCTCTGCCATTTTCCTAAACATGTTTGTGTATGCAGGTCAACCCCTACAAAACTGCCACACTCAGGGAATTAGAAAGTGGCTGCTTAATAGAGGACTTCAATTACTGGCTCCCCAATAGGGGTGGCTGTTTACATGCAATAAGGGGTTGAAGAGTAAATACTGAAAGCACCAGGGTTGCCACAGATTATTAGGAAGTTGTCAGGGAACAAATTAAGGAAAGACGAAGGTCAAGGAATATTATTTTGAGTGATAAGTAATAGTAATTGGACCGAGTGGAGTACAATTTAGGGAGTAATTGTATCTATAACAAAATTCTCGATCGTGATTGGTTCTCCGCGCGCCTATTTGTCACGTAACCGGTGCCCGATCACGCGGGTGTCCAATTACAGCTGTCCGATTTGAACTTTTCGTAATCGGACACCTGTAATTGGATACCCACGTGATTTTCACGCCAATTACGCGCGCTTAAATGGCTTCCTTAGCAATGTTTTCTACAGTTTTCAAAACTTAGGAAAAGCGCTACAGACGTTTTCTCTCGAAAGTTCTCAGAAGACATTTTTTTCCCCGAAATTTGTTATAGATACGATTAATTAGTAATTGGGACACTCGTGTCGTTACAATTCAGGGACTAATCGTGCCTCGTAAATTTCAAATCGGCCTCGCGCTTCGCGCTCCCCGCTGGTCCGATTTCATGAAAATTACTCGCTCTATTACTCCCTGAATTGTACGCTACTCGGTCCAATTACTATTACTAATCTAGAAAAATTGACTTTTGAAGAACAGACAGGAAAAATTGAAATTGTAACACCTGATTTAATACCATTAAAGACTGGAAAAAAGCATTTCAGGTCACTGTGATCTCAACATGTTTTTCCTCACTGTCCTTTCAATGAAAAAAACTACTTTGGCACGAAATTATCTGTCAAATAAATGAGTGGAGAGGATGGTTGTAAGTGCTGCTACTTTTCTGGACATTTTGTATGTATTTAATAGCCCTTTTCACGGTTAGTTTTTCTCATTTGCATTACAATGTAATCCAACGTGGATGCGAGGCAATTTCGGGCTAAAACTACAAAATAGCCCGAAATTGCCTCACATACATGCTAGATTTTATTGTAATGCAAATGAGAAAAGCTAACCGTGAAAAGGGCTATTAGGGAATATTTTTTATGAGAGGAATGAAAAGTGATATCTTTGACAAGCATGATGTACTAATGTTTAGGTTTCTATTGATAGGCCATTTCCAAGATACCTTTTGCCTCAGTGTCAAAACGAGTCTTTGTGCGAAACCTTTCATATGCATGGCTATGTGCTCAGGGGCACTTGCATATGAAAGGGGCGGGATGCTCATCATCTCACTTAGGCCCCGTTTACACGGGTCCGGACAAATCTTTGCACGGACAAAACTGCACGGTTCCACCTGCGTTGACACGAGGACGGCGGGAAACTGGTACGAACTTTGGAACGGCTAAGTGTGCAGGTTTGCGGACCTGAAAAACGCTAGGTCGACTCTGTTGACCGGCCACGGATCCATATTTAGTACGGACCCGTGGAAACACCCGAACCCGTGCAACTTTTTGCTCAGATAGCGCGGTTATGGCCTGGAATCAAATACAGCGACTGTTCTAAACTTTGCACGGATCCGTGTAAACACCACTGCAACAGAATTTGCACGGATCCATGTAAACAGGCGGTCCAGGAACAAAATTCGTCCGTGCAAAAATTTGTCCGGACCCGTGTAAACGGGGCCTTAGGGGTGTAAAAAGTGTTTTGGGGAAATGCCACCCCCCCCCCCCCCCCCCCCCCCCGCTTGGGGGCATGAGTTTCTCCTACAGGTTTATTTTCAGCCAAATCGAACTCATTTTCATATGACCGGTTTTGCATAAGACTTGTTTTGAAACCGAGGCACAAGTTAAGTCAGAAATGGCCGTTGCTGACACAGTAGACTTAAGCAAACATCAAATTTTGGGCAATGCGTACTCGGCAATTTGTTTTTTGGAAGATTTGATAAATATAGCTTGAGTTGCCCAGTTACCTATTTTACAACATGTTGAATTTCAGACAGTGATTGAAGGAAGAAAAGCGCTGAAAACAGGGTTTTGGTCATTTACGGTAGTTATTTGCCGGGTTAATATTTAATTGTAACCAGCTATAAAACATTGCAGCTTTCTGACTTGTAAAATCGGGAGGATAAACTTTGTCATTCAACATTAACCGTACGTGCGTCCGTCGTTCAAATTTTGGCCAGGCGGAAAAAATAGGCGGTTTTGTACTTTCATATGCTGCTGTGTTTGAGAAAACTTTAAGAAGGCTAAAGGCTTACAGTCCTACACCAGCCTTACATGTGCGAGAAGCATCGTTTGTGACAAACTCAATAAGTACCCCATGTAACTGTGACTTTCGTCGACCCTTACGATGTGTGCAGACTGTCGAAAGTGGAATCTTCAGGCTATCAGGCAGCCGGACGTAGGTACAGGTTCTGAAGGCCACTTAACTGCGCTGGTTTATTGCAGGCGGTGATGTTGTTAAGGCAAGCAGGGAAACCAAGGACAATCACAGGATTGTTGCTTGCTTACGGAGAGAAAGCGGGAGTTCGCCGCACAGCATGAGGAAGTATCCTTTATAGTACAAAAGAATTTCAATTTAACCCCCGCACACGGATATTCCCACGATACGAAACATCCAATAGTAAAGGACTCGTTGTTAGTATGTACTAGTGTGATGTTACGTCAGGAGCCCATCACTGGGAGCCTGACAGCTTCCCCATATTCCTGTCACGAGAAACAGTCGTTTTCACAGACCGAGCGATTTTTAGTTTTCCAATTTCGGAATTTCAGGACTCCCCACAGGGAACCTCAGTAACCAATTGGCAATGCACAGGGCAAGACGGACCTAAATGTCGACATGTTGTCACATCGTGCGGCCGCCTTGTTGTGTACCCTTACCGAATGGTGCGCATATAGACTGGAACTGGCCTATTTTCGCGGGGAAAACTATCTCACAATAGGACTGTCTCAAACTGTGAAAATACCGATGTGCATTGGCTTGATTACGGGAGTTGCAGGCTTCCTAGTAAAGTGGGTCATCCGGTTACGTTCACTTAGAACGGCCGTATTTGAAGAAAGGAACTGATAGTGTTGGCAAATGTCTCCTGAACGGAGTAATTGAGAATGGTGTCGCTTCCGAGACAGAGCAACTTAGCTCTGTTTGTTTAGGCTATGGTAGTGTTTCTTTGGATGTGTATCCGACTGCGACTGCGGTATGACTGGTCTACAATGAAAGTTTCCATATAACGCGCCCATCTGATTGGCTGAAAACAGCTTCGTGCTTTATCAGAGATTATAATACTAGTGTATGCACAATCCTGCGCACGCTCTGATGGTCCGGAATACCCAGTATATTATCCAGAGTATACAAAAAACATAGAAAAAGCGCGATTTGTTGTGAGTTGGCGCGCGTAAAATCTATATCACAAAGCAACATGAACAAGCCTAAGCCGTGTTATTTACACTGATAAATCAGCTTCGGGACATTTAAGAACACTCAGAGAATGTAGAAAACACTCGCGTGCGGCACGGTTTTATCTACATTACCCTCGGCCTTCCTCAAATGCCCCGTGCGTGTTTTTAATCGCAGTGTAAAAATACCCGGCGCAGGCTTCTTTAATTTGGTTAAATAATCTTTTTCTTAA